>JALMGF010000097.1:415000-597500 GCA_023333645.1 Sceloporus occidentalis | reverse complement strand
CTTCACATTACATAGAGCCGACCCCGGTGACGGACGGATCGGTCGCGCATGCACAATCATTACGTATAAAAAGTGATCCGAGAGCAGAGTTTCAGAAGGGGGGGTCTAATCGCCGCGGCAATAAAAACGTCAAGGCAGCGCCGAGCAACTTTCACCATCCGAATACGACGACCAGAGAACCTATGGCATTTTACACAGACATGAGGGGGTAGCGAGCCCTGGAGCCCCCTAGGGGCAATAACGGAGGGCAGTAAGGGATGATGCAACGATCATCACCTGCGTATGCACAGCGCGCCCATATAATTTATCTTATATCTGCGCAATAACAAAGTCCCTCCAAACGCGTACATTTGTGATCCACTGAGCAGATCTCCCTCTAACCAGCCCCCCCAAAATAAAGGGAGCGCGTCCGCTTCCCCGCTCCATCCCGAAGCGTGCCGGCGGGCACGATATGATGTCACATGACATATGATGTCATATCCCGGCACTCAGCACGGAAGCCGTGCGCTGAAAACAGAGGTCTGTAGGAGCAGAGCCTGCGCTCCCATCACAGGACTAAGAAAGGCAAGAGGAGAAAGAAGAGCGATAATAAGAAACCGGAGAGGGGAGAGAGATCACGAGACAGAGCGAGAGAACAAGAAAGATAATGGGGAAGATGGGGAGAGATCACGAGACAGAGCGAGAGAACAAGAAAGATAATGGGGAAGATGGGGAGAGATCACGAGACAGAGCGAGAGAACAAGAAAGATAATGGGGAAGATGGGGAGAGATCACGAGACAGAGCGAGAGAACAAGAAAGATAATGGGGAAGATGGGGAGAGATCACGAGAATGAGGAGAGAGGGAAGTGAGGAGAGATAAAGAGAAAGGAGAGAAAAAAAACGTATGCGGGGGAAGCATTTCCCCCTCGGATTTAGGGGGCCGCACCTGCTGCCCCATTGTTACTCTTATAAGGGGGTGTCACGTGGCAGCACATCCACACAGCTTTGAGATCGCTTCTCAGATCAGATGACAGCAGATGGCCCCCAGGTGGACGGGGGGGAGGGCGGACGAGGCAGACAGGTAATCATTCACAGATCCACTAATAGGTGACCCGCAGAGAGGAGACATTGCGGCCTCTTCCCCGGGGTCCCCACCGAGCTTCCCCTTTCCTCTACAGATCACGAGCCTCGCTGTGCAAGAAGTTTCCTGCTTCCCGAGGGCGCAAACCCTTCCTCAGGATCGGCAGCAACTAGAATCGCCGAGGCGGATCCCTGCTTCTCTCCGGACCCCGCCGGTATCTCCGAGCCGACCCCGCCGGTATCTCCGAGCCGACCCCGCCGGTATCTCCGAGCCGACCCCGCCGGTATCTCCGAGCCGACCCCGCCGGTATCTCCGAGCCGACCCCGCCGGTATCTCCGAGCCCACGCCGCCAACAGCTATTCTCAAGGGCCAGCAAGTGCTCGGAAATGACTCTAAAAAGGTCATTTAACAAAAGTGATGTCAGCGCTTCCCGTGTTGGAGTAAATCGATGTCACGCGCGTTAAAGCATTATACAAAAAGTGTATTTAAAAAATATTTTAAAAAAAAAAGGCTAAAAAGGGCAGATTTTGGTAAAGTTACTGTATTAACCCACCAAGTACCAGATGAAAGAACAGGCTGCTAGTGCCTGATATCTTATTAACCATTGGAATATAGAGACGTTCTACTTTACTGAGAGGTTGGTAGGTAAGTGGAACAGCCTCCCAGCAGAAGTGGTAGAGGGTAATACAGTGAGGGTATTAAACATGCATGGGACAGGCATACGGCTCCTGAATCTAAGACGAGAGCAACGACCGATTAAGGTTTGTAGTCTTTAGAGGAGGAAGGACGGGCGACTAGACGGGGGCCGAATGGGGCCGATCTGCCGGCAGATTCTATGCATCCCAAGGTAGATAAAGCCCAATGATTTCAATTCCTGGATTGCCCCTGGAAGCGCGATAATTCATCTACAAAACGGACGAAGATACTCGGCCCGCTGCCTCCGGTTACAACATAACCTACATTAACCCATTCATTGTACACCGAAACGCGCTCCGGCCCCCTATAGCTTGCGGCAGCCATCACCTCCCCCGGTAACACTTACCCGCTGATGTAATCAGACTTCGGCCTCGTCGGTGTAACAGGAAGACGCGTACAGTGCGTGGGAGTAACGGGGTTAGGCGTTAGGCGGGGGGAGGCTCACCGGGACAGATAAACAAACACACAGCAAGAACCCAACCCCCCAAAGCGGCTGCTCCCGTCTGTACCGGCAGCCGGACTGACACTCAGACAGATGGAGCAACAGGGCCTGAAGAAGGGGCGGGAATAAAACGCTCACTGCTGATTGGTGCCGGACAGAGTCCAATCCCAGGCTACACACGGGTGTGAGTGAAGCCTGACAGCTTTGACAGCGCGTTGCTGGGTACGGAAGCCGCGAGGAGTGAAGGGGCCGATGACTAGTGATGGGAAGTTCGGATCATTAAAGTGAATCGGATCATTTCGATTCGTTCACTGAAATGATCCGATTCATGATCCGGATCTTCGGATCACTCAGTGTGTCTGCACGGAGTTACTGTTTTCCAGTAACTCCGTGCAGGCACACTAACGATTGGCCCCGCCCCTTTCATTATGAATCCTCCCCCCTGCCTCCAGTGATGTCAATGAAGGCAGAGAGTCGTTCAAAGATTCGGATCTTACAGGGATCCGAATCTTACAGTGATCCGGATCACTGTAAGATCCGGATCATTGTAAGATCCGGATCATTGTAAGATCCGGATCATTGTAAGATCCGGATCTTTGAACGACTCTCTGCCTTCATTGGCATTGTAATCATTCAGAGAATGTCACCATACTGTTATAAATAATACATTCATAATCACTGCCCCCAGGATTTACATTCCCCTTTACCTGCAACTGCACCTTAAGCTAACTTTATTAAATTAATTAAATTAACCCTCACCATTAAATTAACCCTAAACACCCCATCAACCATGACTGCCCTAAAATTAACCCTTAACACCCCATCAACCATGACTGCCCCTAAAATTAACCCTTAACACCCTATTAACCATAACTGCCTCCAAATTAACCCTAAACACCCCATTAAGCATAACTGCCCCTAAATTAACCCTAAACACCCCGTTAAGCATAACTGCCCCCAAATTAACCCTAAACACCCCATTAAGCATAACTGCCCCCAAATTAACCCTAAACACCCCATTAAGCATAACTGCCCCCAAATAAACACTAAAGACCCCATTAAGCATAACTGCCCCCAAATTAACACTAAAGACCCCTTTAAGCATAACTGCCCCCAAATTAACACTAAAGACCCCATTAAGCATAACTGCCCCCAAATTAACCCTAAACACCCCATTAAGCATAACTGCCCCCAAATTAACCCTAAACACCTCATTAAGCATAAATGCCCCTAAATTAACACTAAAGACCCCATTAAGCATAACTGCCCCCAAATTAACCCTAAACACCCCATTAACCATAACTGCCCCCAAATTAACCCTAAACACCTCATTAAGCATAAATGCCCCTAAATTAACACTAAAGACCCCATTAAGCATAACTGCCCCCAAATTAACCCTAAACACCTCATTAAGCATAACTGCCCCTAAATTAACACTAAAGACCCCATTAAGCATAACTACCCCCAAATTAACCCTAAACACCTCATTAAGCATAACTGCCCCTAAATTAACACTAAAGACCCATTAAGCATAACTGCCCCCAAATTAACCCTAAACACCTCATTAAGCATAACTGCCCCTAAATTAACACTAAAGACCCCATTAAGCATAACTGCCCCAAAATTATCCCTAAACACCCCATTAAGCATAACTGCCCCCAAATTAACACTAAAGACCCCATTAAGCATAACTGCCCCTAAATTATCCTTAAACACCCCATTAAGCATAACTGCCCCCAAATTAACACTAAAGACCCCATCAACCATACCAATTTATTAGGTAATTTATCTGGAGTACATGCAATTAATTTAGGGGCAGTTATGGTTAATGGAGTATTTAGGGTTAATTTCAGGGGCCGTTGTGGTTAATGGGGTCTTTAGGGTTAATTTCAGGGGCCGTTATGGTTAATGGGATCTTTACGGTTAATTTCAGGGGCAGTTATGGTTGATGGGGTATAAGGGTTAATTTTATGCTGATGATTGAGGGTTAATTTAATTAATTTAATAAAGTTAACTGTAGGTGCAGTTATAGGTAAAGGGGGGCAAACTCAGGGGAATCTAAATCCTGGGGGCAGTGTGAACATTATTAATGTATTTATTTATAAAAGTATGGTATCAGTGATTTTCTCTGAATGATTCGAATCTCTGTAAGATTCGGATCCTTGTAAGATCCGGATCCCTGTAAGATTCGAATCATTCGACTCTTCGGTTCATTCGACTCTTCGGTTCATTCGACTCTTCGGTTCATTCGACTCTTCGGATCATTCGACTCTTTGAACGAATCTCTGACTCTATGAGTCATCGTTCCTGTGAGAATTAATGAGCTGTAACCTGACCCCAGAGTGCTCTGCAGATGACTCACAGCTCTAGGATCAGGTTACAGCTGCATGATGATTCACAGACTGAACCGCTACAAACGAATCGTTCAGTCTAGTGAACCGACTCATCCGGATCACTAAAAAGAACCGGATCAAATGAACGATTCGTTCATGATCCGGACATTAGTGATGGGAAGTTCGGATCATTAAAGTGAATCGGATCATTTCGATTCGTTCACTGAAATGATCCGATTCATGATCCGGATCTTCGGATCACTCAGTGTGTCTGCACGGAGTTACTGTTTTCCAGTAACTCCGTGCAGGCACACTAACGATTGGCCCCGCCCCTTTCATTATGAATCCTCCCCCCTGCCTCCAGTGATGTCAATGAAGGCAGAGAGTCGTTCAAAGATTCGGATCTTACAGGGATCCGAATCTTACAGTGATCCGGATCACTGTAAGATCCGGATCACTGTAAGATCCGGATCACTGTAAGATCCGGATCATTGTAAGATCCGGATCATTGTAAGATCCGGATCTTTGAACGACTCTCTGCCTTCATTGGTATTCTAATCATTCAGAGAATGTCACCATACTGTTATAAATAATACATTAATAATCACTGCCCCCAGGATTTACATTCCCCTTTACCTGCAACTGCACCTTAAGTTAACTTTATTAAATTAATTAAATTAACCCTCACCATTAAATTAACCCTAAACACCCCATCAACCATGTCTGCCCCTAAAATTAACCCTTAACACCCCATCAACCATGACTGCCCCTAAAATTAACCCTTAACACCCCATTAACCATAACTGCCCCCAAATTAACCCTAAACACCTCATTAAGCATAAATGCCCCTAAATTAACACTAAAGACCCCATTAAGCATAACTGCCCCCAAATTAACCCTAAACACCTCATTAAGCATAACTGCCCCTAAATTAACACTAAAGACCCCATTAAGCATAACTACCCCCAAATTAACCCTAAACACCTCATTAAGCATAACTGCCCCTAAATTAACACTAAAGACCCATTAAGCATAACTGCCCCCAAATTAACCCTAAACACCTCATTAAGCATAACTGCCCCTAAATTAACACTAAAGACCCCATTAAGCATAACTGCCCCAAAATTATCCTTAAACACCCCATTAAGCATAACTGCCCCCAAATTAACACTAAAGACCCCATCAACCATACCAATTTATTAGGTAATTTATCTGGAGTACATGCAATTAATTTAGGGGCAGTTATGGTTAATGGAGTATTTAGGGTTAATTTCTGGGGCCGTTATGGTTAATGGGGTCTTTAGGGTTAATTTCAGGGGCCGTTATGGTTAATGGGATCTTTACGGTTAATTTCAGGGGCAGTTATGGTTGATGGGGTATAAGGGTTAATTTTATGCTGATGACTGAGGGTTAATTTAATTAATTTAATAAAGTTAACTGTAGGTCCAGTTATAGGTAAAGGGGGGGCAAACTCAGGGGAATCTAAATCCTGGGGGCAGTGTGAACATTATTAATGTATTTATTTATAAAAGTATGGTATCAGTGATATTCTCTGAATGATTCGAATCTCTGTAAGATTCGGATCCTTGTAAGATCCGGATCCCTGTAAGATTCGAATCATTCGACTCTTCGGATCATTCGACTCTTCGGATCATTCGACTCTTCGGATCATTCGACTCTTCGGATCATTCGACTCTTCGGATCATTCGACTCTTTGAACGACTCTCTGACTCTAAGAGTCATCGTTCCTGTGTGAATTAATGAGCTGTAACCTGACCCCAGAGTCTGTGTCTGAGTGCTCTGCAGATGACTCACAGCTCTAGGATCAGGTTACAGCTGCATGATTCACAGACTGAACCGTTACAAACGAATCGTTCAGTCTAGTGAACCGACTCATCCGGATCACTAAAAAGAACCGGATCAAATGAACGATTCGTTCATGATCCGGACATCACTACCGGACATCACTACCGATGACTAGCAGGGGCAGTTCTTAGTGGCCATTGGCGTGTGATTGTTCCAGTGGGAAATTGTTGTTGGCGAACACGCGAAACCACAGTTTGTATAGAATCTACTTTACAAGCAACTAGATGCCTCCCAGAGGCGGGCCGGGAAAGGGGTGCGATGGCTCCCTGGACTGCTCTGAATTTGGTCAAAGACCCTTTCTTTGGTTTTAATTACAATTCCACAGTCCACACATCACCACCAGGTTATAGTATAGTATGGTATATATATATGTAGTGTTTAAACCGTCACTGGATCTTTTCTGTGATCCATTTATCAGATCTGTGTTGAATGGCGCCCGCTTACTATGTTCGAAACACTATGTGGCTGTATATTATAACACCGGGCCACTGGGCTGCGCTTACCCCCTGGGCTAATAGTGCCGACCTTCCCAGAGGAGTGGAAGCTGTTATAGCTGCAAAAGGGGGGGGTCGATTATATATTAATATCTATGTATCTAGAATGTGATGTCATCAAAGACCCTGATGGTGTAATGGTCAGGTGTCCCAATACTTTTGTCCATATAGTGTTGCTAAAATATTTTTCACCAGCAGGTGTCAGTATAAGACTCCAGGAAATACACATAACATACACTTTGAGGCAATGCGCTATATGCACTATATGAACTACCGTCGATTATAAGACGACCCCCCAAAATCAGAATATTAATTAATGAAAAAAAGAAAAAGCCTGAATATAAGACGACCCTATAGGAAAAAAGTTTTACCAGTAAATGTTAATTCATGTAAACTATGTGAACAATTGTTTGTTAATAAAAGCTATGATTGAGAAAAATATGTTGTTGGTTTTTTTGGTTTTTTTTTTCAACCTGCCCCCCCAGTTATGCACATCTGCCCCCAGGCTTGCCACTCTGCCCCAGAAATGCCTTATACCCTCTAAATGCCACTGTGCCCCATGATACGCCTTTTAACCCTCTATATGCCACTGTGCCCCATGATATGCCTTTTGACCCCCCTATGTGCCACTCCAGAATTGCCTTATACCCCTATATGCCACTCTGGCATTTAGGGGGTTAAAAGGCATATTATGGGGCAGAGTGGCATATAGGGAGGTATAAGACATTTCAGGAGGCAGAGTGGCGCATAGAGGGTTAAAAGGCATTTCACAGAGCACTCTGCCTCCAGAAATGCCTTATGCTGCCACTCTGACCCCCCGAGATATGCTGCCACTCTGACCCCCCGAGACATGCTGCCACTCTGACCCGCCCGAAATATATGCTGCCACTCTGACCCCCCGAGATATGCTGCCACTCTGACCCGCCCGAAATATATGCTGCCACTCTGACCCGCCCGAAATATATGCTGCCACTCTGACCCCGCCCGAGATATGCTGCCACTCTGTGTCCCCCCCCGAGATATGCTGCCACTCTGTCCCCCCCCGAGATATGCCCCCCCCCAAGACCCCCCCGTTGGACACTCCTGGGTGTCCAACGGGGCCGGCAGTAGATATCTGCGCGATACACGTAGACAACTTTTGGTGCCTGCACTTCCTCCGTAGATTATTGAGACACCATAAGGCGCATGGACCGGTGGGTACCGGGAGAAGAGAGATATTATATCAGTATATCTGCCCCTCGTATGTCATCACTATCGCAGCACCATGGACAGTTTACAGAATCAGTTCACAGTCTTAGATCTCTTGGGATTCAGCCTCAGTAGTTAATCTTTATATTTCTTTCCTAAAATAACCTAAGCGTATAAAAAGTATAACCAGAGGGCCAAAACCTATTAAGACCTCAAACCTCGCTTGGAAACATATGTATGTATATGTATATATATATATATATATATATATATATATAAATAAATACCGATTTTGCCCGAATACAGGCCCCACTTTTTTCCCCTCACTTTAAGTCTTTTTTTGGTTTTTCATTTATCGCTGCTGTGGGCAAGCTGCAGGGTTAAGATCGAGATCCCCCGCAGCGCTGCAGGGGACCTGGATCCTCCTCTCCGGCTGCCGGCACTTCCGCCAGGGCTTCTATAATGGAGCACCGGCGTGACGTAACCTTTCCGGTCCGGTGCTCCATCATAGTGCGGAAGTGCCAGCAGACGTCCACTCGATCCGCTAGACACCAGGGAGTCTGGGGGTTCATTGCTAAGTTGGGGGGGGAGTGGCAATTCTAGGGGGCAGATTGGCATGTGGGGGGGCAGAGTGGTGTATCTATAAGTAAGGTGCATTATGAATTAAGAGGGGACCTTAAAATGGCTATTGGCTTTCTGTTTATATATATATAACATATGCTGACAAACTGTATAATAGTAGCCAAAAAGTTTAAATTACATATATTCCTGTTCATTCCACTAATGTGTATTTTCTCTTTAAAATAGCACCAAACTTTAAGGATGCGGCCTATAATGGAGCCAATACGGTAGCTGGATATATATATACGGTATATATATATATATATGTATATAGGTGTTTGTATAATTTTGATGACAATTTCTCTTTAAATCTTCTACTTATATTTGAAATCTATTTCTATACAGTTGATAATTATACTCTCGTACTCTTCATTAAAGGGCAGAATATGGAAGTATTTAGAAGAATAAAGAGGTGTTTCAGACAGCAAGTTCAAAGGAAATATCAGTAAATAATAACAAAAAAAAAGAATAAAAAAGGGAATTTGAAAATTTACATTCAGAATTGTTCTCACTATTACCCTCTGTCAGATTGTTTGTTACTTTGCTGGGTGTGAATGTGCTTTCATTTACCATATTACGTATGAGAGAGGAAAAAAGGGGGGCACTTAATGGTTTAAGGGGTCCCTAAAATGCCCGTTCTCCCAGCGGAGGGGATAATGTTTATTTTCGTTTCTCCACGTGGGTAGAATTTTACCCGTAGGAAGCAGAATTTCGTAATCCTTAGGTTGCGCGCCCGCGGCTCGTTCCAATACCTGGATGCATTATTGATGAGCTCGTTATTAAAAGCCAGGAACAGAAATGTCTTTAAGGCACAAAAAAGACGGCAATAAATTTGCTCCCGCGGAAAAGCAATAACATGGGATTCAGCGTGGATTGCGGAAATAAGTCCAGGTTTTAGCTCAAACCCTGAAAATAAAATGTACAAAGGAGAATTTTGTCCCCTTTACTCCACTCACCAAGGGGGCAAGTAAACTACATAGTGCAGTGAGTGATCACTAAAGGGTCCCCCAGTCATCATCCGCACTTTAATGCATATGATAGCTGCGTGGTTCCTATATATTTATTTGGTGTCCCACTTGAGGGGCTCTTCGTGATCTCCCCATATGCAAATCCTCTTTCGCCGTCGGCTCCAGCACTAGCTCAGCGAACCCTATTCAGGGGTGAGCCTAGTTAGTGGCACCTGGGGGCCATATTTGTTAGGCGCACCTCCCATATCTAAAACGCATGCACATACTAGCATGCAAACTTGTTCTAACACCCTATCTCCCTCTCTCATCAGTCTCATACCCCTAGGCTCCCCCCTGACACTGTACACTGCGTGCACTCATCAACACCATGTGCTGACACACACCATACCCTGCCCCCGCGGCACCCACCTTAGCACACCCCTGCTCCCATTTATTTCAGCTGCTGATTGGCTGATAGCAGCACCCAATCAGCTGCCAGACTCATCAGACCACAGACGAAGAGGACAGCTGCAGGGCTGAAGCTTCCAATTTCTGATACATTATTTTTCCTAAAAAGTGCATTCTTCTTAGTGTTAGGGTTAAATAAAAAGTCCAAAATAGACAACTCACCAATAGTTACCATTATAACAGTATCGCTTTACGAATCCTTTGTAGTCTTCTATATTTACAGGCGACCCCATTTTTATGCCTTATACGCTAAAGGTGATGGATAAAAGACAAACGTCTTACGTCCTGGTAAAAGACCATTAGGAAAACCTCTAGGGCTGGAGAAGCACAGGATTGAGTCATTAACCGTCTGTTCTCCACATCCGTCAAAGGTAGGAGGTGTAGCGTTAGTTCCCATAATTTGTAATTCATGGAGAGAGGGAAGAAAAAAATATTTGGCACCAAATTATTATCTAATATAAAAGAAAAGAGTAGCATGACTTAGTGAATATCAGCTGTTTTTTTACGTACTTTTTGTCGCGATGTATTTAGTATTTACCTTTTGCGCACCTTAGCGTGACTTTACCGCACTAAATGTGCGCTGTGCCTTTAAGACACAGAGCCCCGGGTCCCTGCCTTCCCGGACTGATATAGTTAACGGGTTTAAAGATCTTCCCCTGTAATCGCTCCATTAAGCGGAGGGAGACCAGGTGGCCCGATCGCCCAAGTTTATGTCACGGGTACATGGGTACAACTCACAAGCTTATGCCAGAGGCGGCATTGACTATATTTTTAATCTACAGAACAAGACGTGCTTCCTTTTCATTTAAGGATGGAAAGCTGCCAGAGTTTATTACGTTTTTTATTTGTTTTGGGGTGAGAACACACTGTATCTGAGTTAATATGTTCATTATTCAAGTCTATTTTTATTAAATTACTTTTAAATCCTGCTTAACGCTTGATCTCTACAAAAGAACAGAAATGTCATTTTATGGAATCAATTTTCTGTTTTCTGTGCTCCTTATTACTTCCACAGACGGTAAAATGTATATATTTTTATATATTATACATATATTTATATTTTATAATATTTACATGTAATATTTATATATTATATTTATATATATTATACATATCTTTATGTTATAATATTTATGTTATATTTATATATATTATACATATATTTATATGTTATAATATTTATATGTTATATTTATATATATTATACATATATTTATATGTAATGTTTATATATTATATTTATATATATATTATACATATATTTATATGTTATATTTATATGTAATATTTATATGTTTATATGTAATATTTATATATATATTATACATATCTTTATATGTTATAATATTTATATATTTATATATTATATTTATATATATTATTCATAACTTTATATGTTATAATATTTATATATTATATTTATATATATTATACATATCTTTATATGTGATAATATTTATACGTAATATTTATATATTATATTTATATATATATTATATATATCTTTATATGTTATAATATTTATATGTAATATTTATATATTATATTTAAATATATTATACATATCTTTATATGTTATAATATTTAGATGTTATATTTATATATTATAAATATTATAACATATAAATATATGTATAATATATATAAATATAATATATAAATATAACATATAAATATTATAACATATAAAGATATGTATAATATATTTAAATATAATATATAAATATTACATATAAATATTATAACATATAAAGATATATATAATATATATATAAATATAATATATAAATATTACATATAAATATTATATATTATACATATCTTTATATGTTATAATATTTATACGTAATATTTATATATTATATTTATATATATATTATATATATCTTTATATGTTATAATATTTATATGTAATATTTATATATTTATATATTATATTTAAATATATTATACATATCTTTATATGTTATAATATTTATATGTTATATTTATATATTATATTTATATATATTATACATATATTTATATGTTATAATATTTATAATATATAAATATAACATCTAAATATTATAACATATAAAGATATGTATAATATATTTAAATATAATATATAAATATTACATATAAATATTATAACATATAAAGATATATATAATATATATATAAATATAATATATAAATATTACGTATAAATATTATCACATATAAAGATATGTATAATATATATAAATATAATATATAAATATTATAACATATAAAGTTATGAATAATATATATAAATATAATATATAAATATATAAATATTATAACATATAAAGATATGTATAATATATATATAAATATATGTAATGTTTATATTTACTCATCTCTTCTTATGATCTGTGCATTCGAATGCACAGTTTTGTTTTGTGGTTTTGTGTATGTGAATATAGCAGACGCTGCAAACGAAGGCCATTTCTATAGACAGAACAGAGTCGAGGGTCTTGCTCGTGCCGGCACCCCCCTAAATTTGACTTGTGTTAAATGTGCCCTTCTAACTACTCTATACTTAGTAGATATGCCCAGAAATTATTCTTTAATCAGTTTGTCTCAGCAATACTTTTAGCCTGGAACACTTAATTGTCACATGACACAAAAGCAACAACTGGTAGGTTGGTGCCAACATCATTCTTAATATATTTTAAAAAAATAATAATTTATGGCACAAAATATCATCTAACCAGACAGTCAAGTAATACGACTATTAAATTTATGTGGCCAACTAAGGATTTCTCCAATGAATGGTGGCCAGTAGTGGGCAGAAACCGGTCTGCGTCGAAGGGCAGATCACCAATGAGAAGATGCCAAATTTAAGGGTTTCTTTACCAAATGCTAGCACAACAAAGTCAAATTTATTATTTGTTATAATTTTCTTTTGCTCCGAGTGAATGATCCAATGACCTTCGCTAACAATCAAAACACGTATAAAAATGTTAGATTTAGTCCTTTTGTATTATATTATTATCTATATTATATAGTCATTTGGCAAACACGATGCATAGATTTTAAATCTTGGAAATCAAGACCCAAACAAATGTATTTTAACCCTTAAAATAAGATATTTGTTCCTAAAATGATTTAGACGTCAAAACAAATATTCCATTTTATTACATAAACGAGTTCTATAAACAGCGATCGATATATTTCAAACGCACCCTGCTCACATTTTGTTATAAAGTCACGGAGAAAATAATTTAGGAAATCCCAAACCAGAAACATTCATTATATATTATTATCTGTTAGGTATAATTCTGACATTATTAGCAATTCATTTTCTGTACAATACGTCTGCCGTTTAAATATATTAAATAATAATAATAATAATAAAAAAATCGGATTACTGTTTTCCTGCTTTGTGTGCCGGTATGGTCTTTACGAACTTTATGTAATATTTTCTGTACCAAAAATCACCAATATTACAAAAAGAATTTTATAAAACAATGGAAAAAAAAACCAAACAGAAATAAGTTCATAAAATTGCAAAGAGAAACACATATTATTGGGTGCAAATAGTGCGATGACACTGGTGTTTTTAGCCCAATTTTAGGTGAACGGGCATATTCTCAGGGTCATACCGTACGGAACTGACTCCCCCATACATACAAACATCCAAACTGCTGCTTTTGTTACTGGTGTATTGCAAACCAAAATTCCTGCTTGAATACAGGTGACTTCATTCATAATACATTTACATTCACCTCCCGACAAGTGATTATTTACATTGCAACAATTTTGTGTCAAATTTTGCCTCGTTCTTAATTGTTGCCAGGAATACTTAATTCTCACGTGACACAAAAGCAGGCACTGATAGGCTGTAGTCATAGCAAGTGAAAAGGTTTCTCGTCTCTTGTTCTTAAGTGGTTAAAACACCGGGGGGGGTGGATAACAGATGGGATAAGGCTGAGCTGCTTAGAGAGTGCAAATTATCGTTTGTCTAAATGGAACTGCCCCTTTAACAGCATCGTTCACGAAAATCTACCCCTACTCCAGAAACAAATAGGCATATCTTCGCCTCGGTTTCCATGGAAACATGAAGAAATCCATTTAGAATCTCAGAAACACCTTTACATTCTAAGAAATTTTGGAAAGTTAAATAAATGATTCAAAACGAAAGCATGAGCTAAAATATTTATCTGTTTGAACAAAGCCTTACTTCTCCGCCATTTTGAAAATACAAATGTATACTTTTTTGGAGACTCCTGGGTGGAAAATAACGGATATTAGCATTGTCTTCAAAATATAGCATGGGAAGAAGTGAAGATTTGCTCTGAAATAATTACGTTGAAAAAGAATAATCATCTTATTTTTTCAATTTTTATTCCTTTAAATAAAAAGAATGAAGTTCCGTGCTGCGTTTGGACCTCTCGAGAAGGCCTTCAAGACACGAGAAGGCGCCTTAAGGCATTGCACCGTGTTTTCATTACAAACCTTAGCGTTTAAATATCCCCAGGTATAAAAAAAATGTGCTCTGTAAAATATTCCATCTGTTATATGGTTAGCAATACATACATTATTAAAATAACCAAGCATTGTTACTCAAGGCGGTGGCGTCTACCACCTGTCTTTATGAAACACTTCCTTCTGTGTCATTTCGTTGGGGTGCTCCGAAATACAGGCCCCTTTGATATCACTCAGCTTATTGTCAGGTAAGTCTTCTTGGTTCGTACATATTTTTAACGCCCTGGTGATAAAAACATCTAGGTTGAACGGGGACTCCTGGCTGGTGTCGCTTGGCGCCCCCTGGCGCGGTGGAGATGGTTGATGATCTTCTTGCATCTCAGGTGGAGGACTTGCTGGACATTCGAGGCCTGCCTGAGTGCTCTTAACCCACTGAGCTATCTCCAGAAAAAGATCGGAAGGCTCGTCTTCCAGTGGCAGCTCTCCGCTGGGTGAAATGGTTGTCCTTTTCCAGTTGGAAAGATCTAAAATGAGTTTAGGTTCGGAGTAATGGTGGGGTTTGTTGTCTCTCCAGAGCAATTTATCCAAGTAGGATGGAGACCCGACTTTATATTCACAGGACCTTCCGCAATCTCCCTCGAAAACCCGATCCATGGAAGAGTGGGATTGTTCCAAGAATCTCTCTGAGCTGCTCTGGGAGTATTTGCGAGGATCTACCTGGACTTCCTCCGCTTGCGATTCAGATGCGGCCCGGGGGTCTCGTTGGACATCACTCATTCCATTGCCTTGGTCTTGTCTCCAATCCAGATCTGAAGACAGGCTCACTTGATACCTGCGAAGAGGAAACTGTTAATACGAACGCATAGAAAACATATTTTTGTTTATTTAGATAATTCTTTCAGACTTTTTGTCATGATACGTACTGATTATTAGTGATTGTTCTGGAAACATTTTTAAAGACACTAGTGAGGGCCAAACGTCTTTCATCGAATCTGTGCCTATAAGCAGGGCACTCCTGTCCTTTACCTGTATGCCTTACCATGTGTTTATGTTCTCATTCATTTTGTATATTGTGCAGGGAAGGTACTCTGCAGAAACTTGGCAACACGGGCAATGTACTCTGGCCCAGGTTCACTAAGTTGATAGGTCTGGCACGGGGACAAAACAGGAAACTGACTGTCCTCACGGTCCGACTCTGCCCAATGGGCCAGTTACAAAGGAGATCTCCATCTACGCCATGGAGGACCCACATAGCTTCACGTAAAAGGCGCTACACGTCTTTAAGAAGCGGGACGCTGAGCTCATATAATGACGTTCAATGTCGCGAGCGCTGGCGGCGGAGGAGTTGGATGGGGCGCTGCCCTGGGTCAGGCTTACGACAGTGCCCAAGGTGAATCCATCATCGGACAAGCTGAGCTCCTGACTTAATAAAAGTCATTAAACACAGAAAGCATCGAAGAGTCAACTAAATTATCTCAGATTCAACAGACAAACAGATGCCCTGCTTTCCCGCACGATTACCAATAGTTGAGCCTCACTCCTGGAGACCATACCTGGGAACATCCCTTGCGGATGCAACCAGGACTACCCGCTGTCATCACTGGGTGGTCCTGCTGAGATTGCGGGCGCTCCCACTGATGCCAGTGGGCGTTCCCACCGACATCACTAAGCGTTCCGGCTGATGTCGCATGATGTCACACCCCCATTTAAGGCCAAAATGGGCGGTAAGTGGGGGGTGTCAGGATCCCGTGACCCGGGGGACTCGGGTGTCGACCCGGAGAAGCAGCACTTCTCCTGTGGTCTCCAGGCGAAACCTGGAGAGTCCCTGACCTGATTGAGGATGCACCCTATAGGGGTAAATCTGTTACACTGGTGCATCGATCCGTTTGACCGGAACATACAGCTAAAAGACAACCACTATCTACCTACATATAGCTATACAGAGTGTATAAGTGTACATTAATATACTTAAATATATGCATTGATTAAAGTGTATATATTTAGTAAAATGCCCTTGAAGGCAACATGAATTTAAAACAGCAACTGCCTCCTCTTCATACTATTTATAGAAATTCGGCTGAACGTCCCCCGATAGTCACTCTATGTAAGTAAAGTAATGGTTCTTCCATCATCAAATATAAAATGTAATAAGTGTGCGAATCATTTGCAATTGGGGAAAAAAGATCCTTTTGATTCTTAAAAAAAGTTGTAACAATCTTTAGGTCTTGTGGTTGGAATTTTATGGTACATACATAGCATGAAATATGTATAGGGTAACATTTACGAAGAGTAAACTTCCTGGCAAATACCTGTCCCAGTTGGAGAAGTGACTCTGACTGGCTTCCATCAGCAAAATATCGTCAATTTCGTCTTCGATCCGGAACGGGTGCTGGGAGACGGGCTCATCTTCTGGGCATGAATACGGCATCATATATGAATGCTGCAGAGCGGCTTCGGCCGTTAATCTGTCCATCGGGTTGAAGGTCAATATCTTCTCCAAGAAATCAATAGCTGTGTGGAAAATAACAACTACGTAACTACAAAGGGTGCCAATGGATTTCACGTCGGTGGCATCCCCGTCTGATGGTCATGGGCAGGCGAAGGGGGACAGGCATGGGACGCTGCCATTTAATTTTGCCCCTAGTTGGTGTCGGCTCTCTGAGAGTGGGTGACTATGTCCTGGGGACGAGGGGGACAGGGCGAAGAGCGGAACAACCGAGAAAGAGGGAGGAGGCATTTAATGCTTAGAGTCTGGCGCGAAACCGAGAAAAGTACGGGTAAAATGTGTTTTTGTGGTGCGTATGTAACATATATTTACGTATAATAAATAAATATAAAAATAAAAATAAATACTTAAATTTAACAATATTTTATAAGCTCAATAAAAATTAAAAAAATTTTTTTAAAAAAATCCAGAAAATAAAAATATTTTTTTTAGTTTTTTTTCCAGTTTTCTGGGCCGGATTTTTGGCTAACTCACCCTCCAGGTTAATCTCCGGAAGAAGTTTCCGCAGAGGTGTTTTCACTTCCCAATTAGCGCTGACAAAAGACGGCATGACCTTCAGCAGCTCCTCCTTATCCTCCTTGTGGATGACAGGAATCGTATCCAGGATAAGCTGCATCTGCTCCAGTTCATGGTTTCCTAAAAGAAATCAAAACTGAAAATTCCTCACGTACCACTGAAACGGGAGAAAAACTACACGTTCCCTATAATTAGAGAGAACGCTAACAAATTTAGCTAATTTAGCTAATGCCGTAATGACAATTTCTAAATCAACCAACTTAACAAACTAGAGGCCTCCTTAGAACTTTAGCGATTTACATTGACGCGTCGTTGTACTATATTTTACAAGAACCCAAACACGATATTTCTCAATCTAGGTTTTAATACCTAATAAAAGCTGTGATTGAGAACGATGCATTTCTTTTTTTTTTATTTCCTATTATTTGTCACTCTGCCCCCCCCCCCCAGACTTGCCGGTGAACATCTGCGCGACAACCTCCGCTGCTGCCCACCACTTCTGCTGGAGGTTCTATGATAGAGCACCGGAAGATCATGTCACGCGTAGCAGCAGAGGATGTCTGCACGTATCGCACAGATGTCCACTGGCTGCCAGAGAGGAGGATCCAGGTCTCCTGCAGCGCTGCGGGGGATCAGGATCTTAGTATTATAGTCAGACCTCTATTGGAGGTTGGATTATAAAATGAGGTGTATTTTTCTGAGCATTTGCTCTAAAAACCCCTCATTTTAAAATCCATAAAATTAATTTAACTAATCGCTAATGAAAATCGTTATTATTTTCAATATCGATTATTATAGATTTTATCGATTAGTTGTTGCAGCCCAAACCTACTACGTCTACAGAAATGACTAATGCTGGTCTACTTTACTGCCTGATCACCAAATCTATTTCCCTGCCAACGTGCCGGTTATTGGGCCAACACAGAAAAAGAGTCACATGAGCTTGTTACTACTATATGTGGCCATAACACACAACACCATATGCTCACACACGCTAACACCATATGCACACACTATCCGACAAAATACACTAACACCATTCATATAAATATGTTTATACACACACACACTCTCTATTTTAATAGTCCCTTTCATTTTCAAATCTGAAAAAGAGATGCAGCTATTTATTTTCTTTTGACCATTGGACCAATATGGCTTTATCAGTTTTCCTAAATTTCTCAAAATTGTGTTTTTAGAAGCTGAGACGGCATCAGATTCTGTGACAGAATGAGCAGTCATACAGGGGCCCAAGGTACTCAGAGATGGCTCCAGCCTGGCTGCCAAACAGGCAGGAACTCCATTGTTAAACTAATCCCATTAACAGGATGGCTACCAGGGGGAGATTCAGTAGCTAAAGGGGATTAAAGGTTGGGTTGTCTACCTGTTTATCAATGTTAATTTATGTTAATGAAGTTCTGCGGCTATATCAGTCTATGTTTTACAACAATAAACTGGTTATTCCTGCTGTACTCAGTTCAAGGTAGTTGCGTCTACTTATTGGGTACACATAGCAGGGTTCCAAGGTGCGCATGCTGGCTGGTGCTGGAAGTTATTCCGGGGACAACAGGAGGAAACAGGAGGAAACATGTGGGTGATCTCTGGGAGTTACTACAGCTCTCTTGGTGAACCCGTTACAGATTCCGTTTACCCCAAACCGCATGATGCAATTCGGTTTGACACAATATTTACACAAGTCCCTTAAAAACGCTCCCAACATGCCTACCCCCATTGCTCCTGATTTCATGGAATCTCATCAATGACACCAGAAGCTGATATCTATGTCCAATAACGTAGCATCGCCTGAGAATATTAAAACCACAGAAAAATCTAAAGGAGACGTCGACCTTTCAGTCAAAGTTGATATAAAACTTAAAAATAAGCTGTTATGGCTTGATTTCCACCAGACTCCCAATCCCCATAGTCACCGCCACGGCAATTATGTGCCTGGGATTCGTCATCAAATTAGCGTTCCAAGTTATTACGATTCAACATCAATGAGTCACGGTCATCGGTTATTTCCATATCCAACAGGAGGCAGACGTTAACCTTGTCGGAGGACACGTCAATAAAAACATAAAGAACACCGAGAAGATAATGTTTCATCCCAACGATGCTACAGGTCCCCAACCCCATAATGAGCCATACGGGACTTAATTATCTGGACGTGGCAAATAACGTTAAGCAGGGCAATTAAAATAACACTAAAGAACTCAACTTTACAATCACTGGATTTTAAAGAACGTGGCTTCTGGATCACCCTGTTGGCGAAGACGTCTCATTAACGAAGCAAAATAAAACAATACAATGTATCTAAATCTCCAATAAATTAGTTTAAAAAAATAATAAAAAAATGTGGAATATAGTATTCAAGTCGAAAATTGAATCTAAATTTAATTTAAATCTAAAGTACTAAATATATATTGGTATTTAAATCTAAAGTACTAATTACTTTGAATTGAAATCTAAAGTACTAATTTTATATTGATATTACTGTTAATATGTTATTTTTAAATAATGATATTCATTTACCATTTACTTATTTTTATGATTTTTTTGCATTGGGCATATAACACCCATTGGTCTCTTTCAAATAGGAGAACTAGACCTATGGCTTCCAAGTGAACATCTATATTGATAAATTAAAGGACAAGGAGGCGGGAGTTGCTATAAACGTATGTATTTGATGCTGCTACGTTCAATGGTTGGGCACAACAAATAAGAAATGGGGTATCTCCGCTTTTAAGGACATTATTTACGGGCTAGATGCATGATGCGAGCCTACGTTGATAAATGCAATGTAACGCATTTGCCGGTGTCGCATATAAACAGACTAGAGGGATCGGTTGTATAAATCAAACAAACAAAATATAGAAAAACATTTAGACTTCCTTGCAAATATGCAGTAAAGAAAAGCCCTACAGAATGAATAAAGGCAGCGGAAGGACTGAAACATGAGAAGTGATTTGCCATTTTTGAAAGAACACATTGATGGGCAAACAATTTATACTTAGCAGTAACCCTGGAATTAGTAAAAATGTTGATACGCCAATGGAAATATCCCCATCGTTTATGACCAAAAACGTGTAGTTGAAAGGGTTCCACTAGTTGTCACCTGAACGCCAGAAGCTTGAGGTCCTACGCATGATATGAAAGGAGCTTCAAACAATACTACATAGAGATGCGAGCCTAAAAGAAGTCTTCTCCTCTGATCTGTTCCAAACAACTCCCAAACCTGAAACGAACTGTAGCAAGGAGCTTCCTAAACAGACCAGCAAAAAAATGACATGTCCCCCAAGGAACCAAACGCTTGTGTACACTACTGACACAGAACCATATACTGGTCTATACCATGAAGTCAATGGTGCCTTCTCCTGCAAATCATCCAATGTGGTATAACTCATCACACATGTTCAGTGTCGTAATACGGGACTATACCTATGAAAAACTGGCCAGACCTAAAGCCCATACATATAGTATGAACAAAAACCAGGCCAGACACAACACTTCTGCCATAATGGGCACAACAATGGTCTGAGAGCCAGCGCATTAGGAACTTCCGAACACAAAGGAAATATGTGAATGGAAATGTATGCAAAAAAACGGACATCCTTCATTCTGGTGTAAATCAAGGTGGATTTGATTTAAATCACTAGTTTGTAAGACTCGATTTAAATCATGATTTTTGTATGTAAAGACTCATTCTTGCTGGTAGTTACAATCTATAATATTTGCAACCAGATGAAGATTTCATATTAAGAACATAAACCTAAGAAGCGCTGCGTAAATTGTTGGCACTATATAAATAAAAGGTAATACTAACAATAAACCTGTCAGATTGGTTAAACCGCTATATCAGAACTGATTTTAGTTTAATAGGTTAATCACTACTTACATTGTTTATTTATTTTTTTAACTAAAACAATAACATTATAAAGCATACATATTTTTGCATTTTTTTAAACAAAATATCTTTAAAATATATATATCATGAAATTACAGCCTCATGCTACATAACTAAGCTCTGCTGAATAACCTTTGAACCATAATGCATTTTAACCCCTTGACGACAATTGACATGCCAGGCATGTCACGTAAAAACAGCCAGTTAACGACAATTGACGCGCCTGGCACGTCATGACTTTTAATAGGTGTAGCAAGTGATCTATGATTGCTTTCTTCACCCAAACAGGTTTGCTGGAATGCCTCAATGTCAGGCCATTCAGCAACACTGAGATCAGCAGCAGGGTCCCCGTGCGGCCCCTCCGCCAGACGTTGTATGGCGACGACCCCTGATTAAAAAGAGCTTAGGAGGCGATCAACAATTAACCCTTCAGTAGTCTTCCTCATATAGAACCTAAGACTTTAAGTGTAAACTCAAGTTATTGCCCTTACAGGAAAACTTCATGTGCAAGACTTAAAACATGCAAGACTTCTGCTGGGGCAGTTGCATTTATTATGGAGGGGTAGGTTTGGGTGGCTGATTGGACCTCAAAAGCTTGTAACTTAATAGAATTAAATTGGCCAACAAAGGTATAACCTTTTGTCAGCAGCTAACGCATCGTCCTGGAGTAACCGGGATCCTAGCATATTAATAACGAGTATTAAGTGCTGGGTAACAAAAATACACCAAAAACTTTAAAAAAACAATACCAACTTTAAAAAACACTCAATGACCGAACACTCAAATGATTTAGAATGGATTTTTATCCCGTACCTTTTGGGCGGTAGAACCCAGTGGGGTATAAATGCACACATCTTCTAAAAATTATTAAAAAAGGAAATATTTACGGTTGTTAGATATTTAAAAGAAATAAAAAAAACATACCTGCAAACAGCATCCGTCCGGTAAGCATTTCCGCTAATATGCAGCCGGCGGCCCACATGTCAATGGCTTTGGTGTAGTTGTTTGGGGAGAGGAGAAGCCGAGGGGATCGATACCATTTTGTGACCAATCCTTCCGAGAGATGACCCTGAAACACAACGGAAAGCTTGTCTTCATCAACCGCGATTGGCGTTTTTAATTAGCCACTAAGAGGCTCCCTGAAATAAAGATACATTTAGTCATATATGTATATATATATACCGCCAAGGGCCGTTGGATTTATTATTTATGATTGGATGCCTGTCAGCAGCAATGTGTGACATCATACAAGCTGTGACATCTATATATACAATATACATTTGTATACAGATGCCCCCTTGTAATAAACATTTACAGATTGGTAATAATGAATTCTTATTATAGCAAACAGCACATCTGACACAGTCTGACGGCCACCGCCGGCGTCACCACTGCCGAGTGATTGAGAATTTGGCAGGAAGAACAGAAGAGCTGTCATTCGCGTAACAATAACTGTTCGGTTATATCGGCCGTTCTAATTCAACACCGCAAGCAACCCCCCCCCCCTGCCGGCGGCCACCTCGCCACCATGCAGCAATTATCTGGGAAGTGATCCAGCGGCTTCTCCGACTGCCCGGCCGCTGAATCAGACCTCTCGAGGCTCAGCGACGTGCCGGCAAATTAGGCTTATGAGGTTTTTTTTAATAAATATTGCTTGTGTTCTCGGCTCTGGCACAAAAAAAAAAAAAAAGAAACAAGCAATGCATAGAAAGCTACTTTATATCCCCCCCCCCATCTCTCACCTTGAAGTCCAGCGACGGGAGCACGATGCTGCTGTCTTCCTGCACCCCTCGCTGGTGCCCGCTGCTTCACTGCTCAGCGCCGTAATATGACGTCATATTTCGGCGCCCAGCAGTGAAGCAGCGGGCACCAGCGAGCGGCTTTTAAACACTGTCTTCTTTTTTTTGATGCGGGGGCGCCCCTCTCTCTCCTCCGCATCAGTGTTTAAAATCCGCTCGCTGGTGCCCGCTGCTTCACTGCTGAAAATGCATGAAATGCCGGCACCGGGACGGGGGTAGAGGGCTCGTGGAGGAGAATGAGGGGCGCCGAGCGGTTGCTAGGCGCCCCTCTCTCTCCTCCGCATGAAAAAAAAAACAAAAAAAAACCCCGGCATTTAAAAGCTGCTCACCGGCGCCCCCCCTTGAGATGGCGCCCATGGCACGTGCCATAGCTGCCATACCCTATATACGCCTCCGGCATATTGCGGCGCTCAGCAGTGAAGCAGCGGGCACCAGCGAGCGGCTTTTAAACACTGATGCGGAGGAGAGAGAGGGGCGCCTAGCAACCGCTCGGCGCCCCTCGTTCTCCCCTGCATCAAAAAAAAGAAGACAGCATTTAAAAGCCGCTCGCTGGTGCCCGCTGCTTCACTGCTGGGCGCCGAAATATGACGTCATATTACGGCGCTCAGCAGTGAAGCAGCGGGCACCAGCGAGCGGTGCAGGAAGACAGCAGCATCGTGCTCCCGTCGCTGGACTTCAAGGTGAGAGATGGGGGGGAGGATATATAGTTGGTAGGGGGGGAGGATATATAGTTGGTAGGGGGGGAGGATATATAGTTGGTAGGGGGGGAGGATATATAGTGGGTAGGGGGGGATATATAGTGGGTAGGGGGGGATATATAGTGGGTAGGGGGGGGAGGATATATAGTGGGTAGGGGGGGAGAGGATATATAGTGGGTAGGGGGGAGAGGGTATATAGTGGGTAGGGGGGGGGAGAGGGTATATAGTGGGTAGGGGGGGAGAGGGTATATAGTGGGTAGGGGGAGGGAGAGGGGGGTAGAAAGTGATAGGGGAGGGAGAGGGGGTAGATATAAGTAAAGAGTGTGCATTAATGTGCGGATGCATTGAGCAAATGAGAGAGAGCATGAGTTAATGTGTGGATGAATTGTCTGAATGAGGGAGAGCATGAGTTAATGTGTGGATGCATTGAGTGAATGAGGGAGAGCATGAGTTAATGTGTGGATGAGTTGTCTGAATTAAAGTGTGAATTAGTGAGTGACTGTAAAAGTGTTTGTGTATCATAGATGTATAATTGTGGAAGGGCAAAGATGGCACTAGCAGGAGGTTTGAGCCTTGGGGACCAAGATGGCACAGGCAGGGTGTATATGGGACAAAGATGGCACAGGCCGGACTGTTTGGGGACAAAGGTGGCTTGTGCTGGGCTATTTGGGGACAAAGATTGCAAATCTTATGTGTGTGATCTGGGTGCTGGTCAGGTTCTATGTGGGCAGTGTGGACGCCAGGGCTGGCTTTGGGGTGCGCAACCTGTGATCTATGCCTGTAATTTAGGGGGTTTTAAATATACCTTTAATGCCGTGTTTTTATGTGAATTCCAATTGATCTTTACCTGCAAAGCTGGGTTTTTGTGTTATTCTGTAGATCCATATATGCTATGCTTTGTTTCCATACATTATTTATGTGTACCTGCAAATACAGGGTTAATATGTCTTATTCAGTTGATCTATACCTGCGATGCTACGTTTCATATATTTATTGTATACCTGCAAATACAGGATTTTTATGTCTGATTCTGTTTATTTGATATATACCTTCAGTGCTGAGATCACAAGTGAATTTCAGTTGATCTGGGTTTGTGTGTTGATCTATACCCGCTATCGGCAGCAGGGACTAATATTTATATATATATATGGGCAGCAGGGGCTAGTAAATGGGTTTTAGATATTTGGACAGGGGCGCAATTTCAGTGCTTGCCATAGGCGCTATTTTCAGTAGATACGCCTCTGGCCCCCACCTCCTCCCTCTTCCTGCCACTAATGCCCCTCGCTATACAACCCAGCACCCTGCTTTTTGAGATGCTTTATTGCATTGTCTGCTTACCTTTAAGTCCTCAGAAATAATGACCCCTAAGCCCCTCTCTTCCGTTGTTACTAAACAGTGTCCCCAACGCTATATTCTGCCTCGAGAGTTTTCTGTCCCAAGTGCATTATCTGACATTTATCAATGTTAAACGGCAGCTTGACTATTCTCCTCATTTACTTTAATCATTTGACTTGTTCCACCCGGAATGTCTACTCTGTTTGTATCATCTGCAAAAAGACCTACCTTACCATTAAGACCCTCTGTACTATAACTAATAAAAATATTAAAAAGTAGTAACAAGTCCTTCCTCTGAATATACTCCATTAACTCCAACCTTCTGCCTCCTATCACTCAACCATCGCCTTATCCATTCAACTATTTTACCATGATCCAAACCCAGAGACTGCCATTTATTTCTAAGTTATCTATGGGGGCCAGTGTTGACTGCCTTACTAAAATCCAAAGGGGCAATATCAAAAGTTACCCTAAGTCAGTTTGTCAGGATCTCCCTGTCATAAACCCCATGCTGTTTTTGATGCAAACCATTAACATGCAGATATTTAACAATATCTGCCTCCGAAAGAAAGAAAGAAAGAAAGAAAGAAAATGAAAGAAAGAAAAAGAGAGAAAAATCGGTGAATGTGGTCACTCTATGCTTGACAAAGGAACAGTTACCCAGTAGGGGTGGCAAGGGCAGCACAGAGGTATAACTATGATTTATTATGATTCCTTCCATTTCTTCCATGCCTTCTTGTTCTTGCTCCTTTGAGAAGTAGTTACGTGTTCCACATACTATTTGTTATAATTAGGAAGTGTATCTGAGCTCTAAAAAGCACTTAGAAGAACTCAGTAACAGTTGGAATGATGGCACAGATTGATGGATTTCGTTCCATTAGATGTGGGGCTGTCCAGCGATGCTCTGGGAGCGTAAGCCGGAAAGATTGGGAAAGCTCTTTATAAAACAGACACTAAAAGGGATAGAATGGTCTGCGCTGGAAATGATTTCTTACGGGTTCTTCTAACCCTTCACGTAAACCCAGGATCCCGCTTTCATCATCGCCTCTTAGGCTTTATTGATCGACTTGTAGAAACCCCAAAAATAGGTGACAATTTAGGATTATTTCAAAAATCTGAAGCCTGGAGGAGATGATAAAAAGATCCTCACTATCACCGGTGTAACAAGTCAGGGCATAGAGTTATTAAATTAATTGTTCGCTAAAAGAACAAAAATATGTGGATCCCCCTACTATTTAGCTTGTCGCCCGGCTCCCAATCTCCATTCCAGTTCATCCCCAAAGGTGTTGGATGGGGTTGAGGTCGGGGCTCTGTGGGGCCGGTCAAGTTCTTCCTCCCCAAACTCATCCAACCCATGTCTTTATGGAGCTTTCTGCATGTGCGCTGGGGCGCAGTCATGCTGGAATAGAAGAGGGTCTTCCCCAAACTGTCCCCACAAAGCTGGAGGCAAAGCATTGCCTAAAATGTATTGGCATGCTAAAGCCTCCCAAAATTGTTCACAAAGGGCTGGTCCGACCACACAAACGCTCTACTGGACGAACGGGCAACAATTCCCACAGAAGCTCCCCAAATTTAATTCGTATTCATTACCAGTGAATAATATGAGAGGAAAATAACTCAGTCCAGAGTCCAATAATAGCTTAATTTGGCCTTCATAAAAAATATAGGTTCCTCGGGTAAAGTAGAAGCTGTTTATGATATTGTCACTTAAAAAAAGACTATAGCAACGCTACAAAAATTGGCCTAGCCTCCCGGGGGGGGGGGGGGGTGACCTCTAGCACCCAAGTAGAAAAAAAACAATTTCACCCCCTAAAGCAGTTCATTCATCCGCATCCTGCAGGGGGAAGCACTTGGCACATGCGCTGGTCGGCAACCTACCGTCACGTAAATTCATAATCCACGGAGTGTCTAGGTCAACCGAACCCAATTATCAATTACAGTATTTGTTCAATTATAAGACGACCCCCCCCCCCAAATTTGAATATTAATTTAGAAAAAAAAGAAAAAGCCTGAATATAAGACGACCCTATAAGAAAAAAGGTTTTCATTCACATATAAATAAATATAATAAATATATAATAAACTATGATTGAGAAAAATGCATTACGTTGTATCTTACAGCGATTAAAAGAAAATAGGCATTAGTTGACCTGATTGGTATGAAAATCTTTTTGTAGGTGAAATGGCGTTGGTGCAACAATGTTATAAAAAACAGCAATCATGCCTGCTTTATGACATAATGGTGCGATTACATAGCGTGAACTTTATGACTGTGTTGTGAGGCGTCGGTCTCGTAAGACATTATAGCGCTGTATAGATCGCGCGTTAAATAAAGAGTCATTTATGTCGCAGGGCTACGGGGTTCAGCCGGGTTTGGAAGCAACGTATGTCTCGTGTTTATACCGCTGGGTTTAACGCAAGACGAGCTGAAATCTTAAAATAAAATGAGAAAAAATATAAAATAAAAATATAATCTAAAAAAAAAAATATGGATGGACGCAAAAGACCACTGAATAGTACATGGTATCAAATTTTTATGTTAAAATACCTAATTTAGGACCCAGCCTGAAAGAGTCTTTGATAGAATCCACCTATATCGCCTTAATCAACGACCCTCCTAGTTATGAAATGTGAGGACCCTTCCCACAAGTGGACCACCCTAAGAACCTGGTAACGAGCAAGTTAGAGGGGGGGATGGGCAGGAGGGAAAAGAAATCACCAAATCGGAAAAGAAGTCCAACATACGTAACGCTTCCAATGTTCTTTTACATAGGAGACACGTGTATTAGCTATAGGGTCCGTGTAAGAAACGCTATCTATAGGTTATTCGTTTTACATATTGTATAGGTTAAGGTTAATTTTTTTTTTTTTTTCAATTCTCCGTTTATTGATACAGCGAATAGAAAGTACACAATAGCAAGAATACATACATTGCATATAGAAATGTGACAATACATCAAGATGCCATAGTACAAGCATTACATGGTGCAAATGGAAGATCGGCGTCAACATAAACCGTCAACAGCGGCATTGAGTAAACGTATCGTTAGGGAACGTTTATAAGCTGCATGGGGAAGGGGATTCATGTGCAGAAGGCGTGAACTGAATATCAGGAGCGCAGACCACCTCCAAAACCTCCCAAACAGTGCGCCAAAAAATCTGGATCGTGGGGCATGACCACCACAGATGGTACAGGGTGCCCCCACAGCGCCAACAGGTATCTGGGACCGAGGGGATAAATCTATGCAAGTCTGCAGGGACCTTGTACCTGCGCGTCAGGAGCTTATACGAGCTTTCCTGAAGCTTGCCAGAAAGAGATCCCTTGTGGATCCCTTGTGGATCCCTTGAAACACCCTATCCCAATCCTGAGGAGATGGGGAGACACCAAGATCCTCTCCCACATACTAAGGAAAACCGAATCCGTCAACAGCGCATATAGAAGGTTCATTATTGACAAATAACGAATACAACTATTAGTATTATCAGTAATCAGTATTATCAGTTTAATAAACCTAACATATATATATATATATATATAATGTTAAATATGGACCCTATGCATTTATTTGAGTAGAATTCCCACAGACTGCTTTCTAATGCAGAAATTATTCCAAACGTCCTGACTTTGTGCGAAGTTAATTAGCTAGGAGTACAGATTCTCTTTGTTCAACACCAAGGTAAAGGTTGAGTCACATGACATGTCACATGACTGCACGTATAGATCAATATGTCTCGGTGGTCACTCTGCTGCTAGATGCAAGGGCAATAGATTTATCCAGTTACAAAATATCGACGTTTCCAAACATAGCGTAGCTCTTTGTCAGGATCAAGATAAATATACAGATATAATTATACAGATAAGCTGAGTGCATTTATATAACATATACATTATATTCAAAAGTTTGGGGTCACACAGCTGTTTTAACAGAAAATAAGGACATTTCTGGCTGTAACATAATAACAAACAATTAGTCTTTTAAACTTAAACTTGGATCAGCGAACACAACGGGCCATTGGAACCCAGGAGTGATGGGAGTGATAAAGGGCCATTGGAACACTGGAGTGATGGGAGTGATAAAGGGCCATTGGAACACAGGAGTGATGAGAGTGATAAAGGGCCATTGGAACACAGGAGTGATGGGAGTGATAAAGGGCCTTTGTACGCCTATGAAGAGATTCCATTAAAACTTAGCCATTTCCAGCTACAATAGTCATTTACAGCATTAACCCCGTCTGCGCTGGATTTCTGATCCATTTCATGTTTTTTAATGAACAAAATCTGCTTTTCTGACCCCGAATGTTTCAACCATTTTTTTTAATACTCTGAATTTATTTTAAAATTTTATGAGAATAAAAGTAGAATTTGTGTAAGCGATGGATATGATTGAATGTGCGTTGTGAATAATCACAAAGCTCTTTGTATTATCTTGGAAAGAGAAATGAAACCTGTTTTTAGTGTACCCAGAATGATTTCTCACAGGAGGAACGGGCCGGGTAGTTGGGTTAAATAGTTCTTATCTGCCATCGAATTATACGGTTGGAATTCTAATCACGATCGGTCTCTCGTAGATTTTAATTCCTCCTTCTGCCCTCTTCGTCCTTCACGTGTTTTTTTTTTATATGCTTGACTTAACGGCATTAAGCATATATTTTTAGCTTGTAATCGCTCCTCACGCGTGTTTATTGCGGAATATCTATTTCAGGGGCAAAAAAATTAACGGGAAGGACATGGCGAGGTTTGTGAAGCTTGTGAAAGTTTTATTTGGAGCCACGGCTGACACCGCTCTGATAGCATTTGCAGAACATGGATCGTTATGTTCCTAGAGGAGCCAACGGTCCCGGTTTTGCAGGATAGTCCCGATTTTTAGGCACCGTCCTATTGCCCCGGTTAGCAGCCTTATTGCCCCGCTTTTACAGGCTGTGAGGATCATGGGCGGGATGAGAGGATCATCTGATCTGCCCTGACCAGCTGGGGTTGGGTTGGTGGCCACCCATGTTTGTGACCAGTGCTGCCCCCACATCACTCAACACAGGTGTCCCAACCTGGACACCTGAAATGTTGGAGGGGCATGAGAGAGGGACATAATGGGAGGAAAGGGGACAGAGAGAGGTTTTGGTTCTAAATAGGGACTGCCTCTTCTAAGAAGGGACACTTGAGAGTTATTATGCCATCTGCATGGAAGCCTGTCTGAGAGGCCTGCTTTGGAAATAATGTCAATAAAGGCATTTAGTTATTTTATACATTCTGTGAAATATTCGTGTTATTTTACAATCACACAAATACACCAGAGCGCTGCTTAGTGAAGGTGGGCCTAAATCCCACCCGGATCCCCTGCCCGCTGCCGTCTCCTTGGATCTGTAACATTGTGTGCCGCCGGATGCTAACTCAGAAATGTCAAGAATGAGTCCTGGAGCTGGTTTAGCATTATCTGCAGAGCCCGGGTCACAACACGATACGAAATACCCCTCCGAACTGCAATTGTATATTGGGACGGGGTATTAATATGATACATATGAAAACTGTATATATATGCTACATATGAAAACTGTATATATATATATATATATATATATATATATGAATACTGTATATATATATATATATATGCTATATATGAATGCTGTATATATATTAATATGCTATATATGAATACTGTATATATATATATATTAATATGCTATATATGATTACTGTTGATATATATTAATATGCTATATATGAATACTGTATATATATATATATATATATTAATATGCTATATATGAATACTATATATATATATATTAATATGCTATATATAATACTGTATATATATATATTAATATGCTATATATAATACTTTATATATATATTAATATGCTATATATAATACTGTATATATATATATATATAATATGCTATATTAATATACTACTTTGGTGGTATGTATGGATTATATTATGAAATGTATATGGCACCCTATTCTTTGTGGCTTTACTTGTGGTTGCACAGCTCTATATTGATCAATAGAAGCCCCCCGAGGATCCCCCACCTTTCACAATTTATGTATATAATCCTTTCCAGGAGAGTGCTGGGTTTTCCATTGGAGGACATCAGGGCGATAAGGTAAAAGTCACGATGCGTTTATTACAAACAACACGGAGCTATAAAATGTGTCACGTTCTGCGAGAAGGTAGTCATACCCAATAAACCCGATGGAGATAAAGATCATGATGGAATTTCCAAAATCCACGTTCCTGGCTCTGCCGGGCTTCTTCGCTGCTTCTAGTAATCAGAAAACGCGGTGCACTCAAATTGAGGCAAAAGCCAGGCTGTTTGGGTTTATAGCTTGCGTATTGTTAAGCAAATATGCCAAGTTAGAATAAATATGTGCCAGAGTCTGGGAAACAGAGCCATTGGCACACATTAATTATCCCGATAATTTAATTACAAGAGGAAGAACAGGCAGCTCACAGCTTGCAGCCGGCAACCAACGGAACGAAGCTACACTAATACCATCAATCAATGTTGGTGAGATGCAAGGAAATTTTACTTAACCGAGAGGGCAGTGTATAAGTGGAAGAGCTTCCCAGTGGAAGTGGTAGAGGGCATTTAAACATGCATGGGATAGACATACGGCTCCTGAATCTAAGACGAGACCAACGACGGATTAAGGTTTGAGTGTTGGCGGCAGATCCCGCTGGGGCATGGCCCTGCTCAGCCACAATATGCCACCGATTGCCATTAAAGGGGTTCTGCAGCAGCTGAATACTTTAAATTTCCGCAATGGCTTCAAACAGGATCAACGGATTGATTGATTGATTGATGTATCGGGTAGGAAAGTAATACCATGGTGGCGCTTACACTTATACATGCAGTCTCAATAAATGAATAATTACCATCAAAAACCAACATGGATCTTTAACAGGGTCATGAGAGGCATAATAATATATATTTGCGAAAATAAAATCAATGAAAAGGGGGATATCTTGCTGCTCATCGGCTCTATGGGATATTTATTTGCTGCAGTAAAAAAAAAATAAAAAAAAATATTTAGCATATTAACTAAAATAATAATCCAGAGTGAAAATACGTATGTTTTAGTTTAAAGCATTTTTAATCTGCTAAGCCAGAGTTGAGTGGTCGGCCACCAGATGTTAATAATAATTAGTCATGAATAACCACCTGTGCCAGCATCAAAAAAAAAAAACAACCAAAAAACGGTGGAAAAGCCTCAGATTTAGGTTTCTTTTGAATACAACACAGAATCTTTGTTTCCCGCATTGGAACATTTAAAAAAAACATTTCATTCCAGTACCTTGTGTGAGTAATGCTGATCCACGATCCTCGCCAGGCCAAAGTCACCAATCTTCAGGACTAGGTCTTCTGTGTTGATGAAGATGTTGGCTGGTTTGAGGTCCCTGTGGAGCACGTTCGCCGAGTGAATATATTTCAGCCCCCGAAGGAGTTGATACATGAAGAGCTTGGCGTGATCCTCACTCAGGGGACCTTGTTCCAACAACCTCGCCAGGTCGGTCTCCATGTGTCCCTGCACGATGTACACCATGTCATACTTCAGAAGGTCTCCTTGAAGGTCAGCCCCTCTTGGACCCAATACTGCATGGACCTTGACAATATTATCATGGTCAAGGCGTCGGATGATCTTGATTTCTCTCAGGGCATGCTTCATGCTGCGGGCGTCCCCAATGGTGATTTTTTTTACCGCTACTTTCCTGGAGTTTTGGCTATCAGTGGCAGAAAGAACAAGCCCATTGGCGCCAAAACCCAACGGCTTAAAATCCACAAAGCGGCCACCCAGATCGTAGCCGTACATGTTGGCAATATAGTTGCCCTTTTCTGCCATTGCCACCGACGTTTCGGCTTGTAGGAGAAGGTAATAATAATAAATGTAACAAAAAAAAAAATAAAGGCAGCAAGCAGCCTGTAATAAATTGTCTTATTAGGATTTTTCACCAAAGGAAAAACGAGCAAAAACTCCAATTACAAAAAGGTTCCTGAAGAAACAGCACTGTTTTTAAAAAAATACTTGCTGATTCTTTCTAACAAGAGAATAATTGGAAGAAAATTAGTCAATTCGCTTGCAAGGCAAACAAAACAAAAAAAAGCTACATATAAATCCCAGCATGAGTGTGATTCCGCCCCGGCTCTCCCGTTCTTATACGCTGCACAGGTGTCATAAAAAAAAAAAGTTGCTGGTTTTGTGACAGTTAAGGCCTTGACGTCACTTTATGAGCTCGTTCGCAGTACCGGTTCAGCGTGGAATCCTTGAGCTTCCATTGATTTTTACACGCATGACCTTCTATTTGCCCCCTAAAGAAGAATGAATCTCACCAAAGCAGCCCGTTCCATGGCCGACACCTGAGATACGATCAGAGTTCACCGAATGGTACTCCGAGCAGGACCATGTCAACCCCTTTCCATCTCCTCGTACGCCATGGCTGCCTGGGTCGGGCGGCGGAGGATTCCTTGATGTAACAGTTGGCGTCTTGTCAGTAGACCTCTGGAGAAGACTTTGTTGATCCCCCCGGCAGTCTTGGCAGCTGCTCTTTACCTGGACCCAACGCCGATCCGTGATCTTTACAGTCCGTGACAGCTGTCGCTCTCCGCGCTCCCTGCATCGTGCCGCGCAGGCGATCTCCTGTGCTACACTCCTTCCATTCGCTCTGAAAGCAAGCAACAAGATTGATTGAATTGATAAGAACAATAAATGTTTGCTGCCGAGGTCAGATCTTGCTGTTAAAGGTTAACGTGAACATTACACCTGTGCGGGTGAATGAACTTTGGTAATTCTTTACTTCGGCTCACATATACATTCATACATACAGTATATAAATGGTTTCATCTCCCAGGCTGCTCCAACAAAGAAAAGTGCAAATTAAAGTAGTTTGTGCATATTTTAATATTAAAATTAATATTATTAATCAAATATTAAAGTATAAAAAAAAAGACATTTATAAGCATAAATTTATCACATACATTGAAATATTTATCTTATGGGGAAGCTGCAGCTCCAGACATCAGTCTCACCATACCGATTGGCTGTTTGAAAGAGCCAACCAGCAGCAGCCAAGCGCCCCCATTAAAACAGAGCACAGGGGGTCTCATCGGACCCTCCCAGACAGGCTGCCGTCGCAGCGATGGAGCCGAAGAGTCCACAACCATTCTTATTTTGGGCTTAAAAGACCCTAAAAATTAATTTTTAGAGTTAACACGTAAAATTAAACAGTTTAAAGATGTTTATGAGAGGAAAACTGGGCTTGCTGCCATTATAGTCTCAACAGATTTAAATAAGCAGCTTTTTTTCTGCTGCTATGGCAACAACATAGAGGGGCAACATCAGGGTTTCAAAGTAAGAGGCCCAAGAGCGGAAGATTAAGGCCACCTACATGCAGCGGCAGTCAACATTAATCTGTTTTATACATAAAGGAAGGGCTGTTACTGTTAATAATAATTAACAATGATTTTTCCCAATTTCATGCAGGTTTCAAAGAAAACAATCCCACATTTTACCATCGGGATCCAAACCAGATCTTTCATTTTCTTCCTGAAAGCATTTCTGAGAACTGGTATTATTTTTCTTCCTGGTCCCTTAAAAAACATTTCCTTAACATACCCCAGGGGGATGTTGCTACGGCAACACGCTTAGTAGTACTGATATATTACTAGCCTATGTAGGAATTGGAGACAAGATCGAAATACATTTATTAAATGGAAGAGAAAATAAATCTTCATTAAACATTAAACTTCAGGACATAACGCGCTGCACACATTAATCACGGCTTTGTCCTGTTGTAAATAATACTCGATACAATAAAAATAGAAGATGGTGAGGATAATACGTGTTTGGGCCAGCAGGGGGCACACGTTAAAGAATTCTGTATGATTATGGTGGGTCGAAATTTTTTGGTCTTCGGAAGCCAAAGTCAAGTGGCCCCAACGGCCCTTTTTCCACCCTTCCTTAGTAACATACACACTGGTGCATGTTTTACACATACACAATCATGTTGCAAACACATGTACATTAGCATACACTCGAAAACACAATTGTGTGCGAACACACACATTTATACATACACACTCATGTCACTACCCATACCCACACTAATGCACAGTTACACATACACACTCATGGCACTACATATATGCACACTAATACAAAGTTACACATACACACTCATGGCACTACATATATGCACACTAATACAAAGTTACACATACACACTCATGGCACTACATATATGCACACTAATACAAAGTTACACATACACACTCATGTCACTACACACAGACACACTCATACAAAGTTACACATACACACTAATGTCACTACCCATACGCACACTAATACACAGTTACACATACACACTCATGGAACTACACATAGACACACTAATACAAAGTTACACATACACACTCGTGTCACTACCCATACGCACACTAATACAAAGTTACACATACACACTCATGGCACTACATATATGCACACTAATAGAAAGTTACACATACACACTCATGTCACTACACATAGACACACTAATACTTAGTTACACATACACACTCATGTCACTACACACAGACACACTCATACAAAGTTACACATACACACTCATGTCACTACACATAGACAAACTAATACACAGTTACACATACACACTCATGTCACTAAACATAGACACTAATACACAGTTACACATACACACTCATGTCACTACCCATACGCACACTAATACACAGTTGCACATACACACTCATGTCACTACACACAGACACACTCATACAAAGTTACACATACACACTCATGTCACTACACATACACACTCATGTCACTACACATACACACACTAATACAAAGTTACACATACACACTCATGTCACTACACATACACACTCATGTCACTACACATAAGACATACTAATACACAGTTACACATACACACTCATGTCACTACACATAAGACATACTAATACACAGTTACACATACACACTCATATCACTACACATAAGACATACTAATACACAGTTACACATACACACTCATGTCACTACACATAAGACATACTAATACACAGTTACACATACACACTCATGTCACTACACATAAGACATACTAATACACAGTTACACATACACACTCATGCTAACACACTTACACATAAACAGTCATTCTCGCATTCCCTCTAACACACTCATGCTAACACATGCACATTCACTATAACATGCATGCATACATACTCACTCCCTTACCATCTCTCTCACTCTCTCCCTCCCTCCCTGGAGGGGGCGAAGGGAACATAGATGGGGAAGGGGTGAAACCAGTCATGGAGGGGTCATGGGCAGCATTGGGACACAAGAAAAAGAAGCATGTAGACTTTTTGGTGGAAAGAAAAGACACTCTAACCAGATAACACCCCCCCACACTAAGACTGGGGAAGCGGCTGCCCTATCCTGTACGTGAATTGCCCCGGCTGGGTATCAGTACTTACATTGTGTATCTGATCTTAAAAATGGCCAGACTAGACGGGGGCCGAGTGGTTCTTATCTGCCGTTATATTCTGTTTCTATAATGGTTTGTACTGGTCCTCATACCCTCTGCCAGTATCGGGGGGGGGGGGGGATCCACCATGCACACAATCTGATCACAGAGGGATAAGAAACAATTAGAAAGACACAATGGTCGCTCGCGGGTCTCTAGGCAGCAAAACAAAAGTGCAAATCCAGGACGGCTAAAGATCAGCCTCTAAACTGCATAAATTATCATTAAAACAGCTGCATAATAATGTTAGGGTTATTAAAGTTTTGTTCTTTAAATATCAGAGATTGTTAGTTATTTTAATGTTAATTTTAAGCCAAGCAATAAAAAAGTCCAATTAATAAAATATTTTTTGGTTATTTTCGTTTTTAATTAGTACATAATTTATGATTCCTGAGCACACGGTTTACCTCAAAATACAGAATGGTTTCCTCGTATCTATAACATATACATATATATATACAACATATATGTTACTGCCATAAAAAAATTATACTACCTCAAAAGTTTGGGTTTGCTTAGAAATGTTCTTGCTTTTGAAAGAAAAGCACATTTTGTCCATTAAAATAGCATGAAATGGATCAGAAATCCAGCACAGACGGGGTTAATGTTGTAAATGACTATTGTAACCAGAAGCGGCTGATTTTTAATGCTATCTATTCATAGGCGTAAAGAGGCTCTTTATCACTCCCATCACTCCTGTGTTCCAATGGCCCTTTATCACTCCCATCACTCCTGTGTTCCAATGGCCCTTTATCACTACCACCACTCCTGTTTTGTTCCAATGGCCCTTTATCACTCCCATCACTCCTGTGTTCCAATGGCCCTTTATCACTCCTGTTGTATTCCAATGGCCCTTTATCACTCCCATCACACCTGTGTTCCAATGGCCCTTTATCACTCCCATCACTCCTGTTGTGTTCCAATGGCCCTTTATCACTCCCATCACTCCTGTTGTGTTCCAATGGCCCTTTATCACTCCCATCACACCTGTGTTCCAATGGCCCTTTATCACTCCCATCACACCTGTGTTCCAATGGCCCTTTATCACTCCCATCACTCCTGTTGTGTTCCAATGGCACGCTGTGTTCGCTGATCCAAGTTTAAGTTTAAGAGGCTAACTACTTTTGAAAGGTAATGTAAATGGGAAGTCCCGTGGGAAAAAATACACTACATTAATGTAAAATCTAGTTTTATCTCATTTTGTTCTTTATCTGCAGACCTGAAGGCAGCCATTGTTGTCAGTCATGTGATATCTTGGGGCCCAAAAACCTCACTGAGCTGATACTTTATGGCAGTGCTAATGAAGTCTATTCCTCCCGACTTTCATTAGCTAAGGTGTCCACTTGGTGATTAAGACTGAGCCATTCTATTGTTCCCCACAGACAGTATGATAAGGAGTCGGGGTGTTTAGTAGATCGGGGGTCAGATAACAGAGCAAGAATCACACAAATGGCTGATATGCAGCTGCCTGAAAACATTATATTATAGGGCAAAAAACAGAACTGTTTTTTTTTTTTTTTAAAAAGCATACTATTTATGAAAAAGAATTTTCAATCTGATACTAGGATTAAATAAATACTAGTGTTATGTTTTGTCTAAACACATAACCTCTACCTACGTTTATGGGTATGGACTTTCTACATCTTCAGGCCAACGGGGAGAAAACAGAAAATTCTGTTTTTAATATATTCAGTACTCTTCCGTGGTGGTTGACGACAGACGCATTGCAAACTTGGTAAATCAGCGTGTTCCTCCGCCAGCGTCGCCGGCATATTACTTGCAGGCATGTCTTGCCACATACGCCGACGTCACGGTATTAGCACTTTATATTTAGATGTGTAGCGTGTGTTAAAACCCACAGACCACGTGTAATCCTCACGCAAAGAGGATAAAAACAGAGAGGCATTACCGTATATATATATATATATTATATATATTTCAGCGTAGATATCGTCGGAATAACAGGTAAAGCCATCAAAGGCTTTGCCTTCTTCCCCGGCCGGAGTTGCCCTATTAGGGGCACAGGTTTGTCTGCCTCCCAATATGAACATATTCAACGTGCATCAATACTGGATCATTTCCGTGTCCCATCTGTGATCTGCTTAATTCAATGCCCGAGACTGCTGGATAGGATTAACAAAAGCCATAATCATGGTCATACCTACCAAATGCCCCCAGTTCTGGGAATCAGTCCCAGTATCCTGCTTCTCTGACGCATAAGAGAAAAAAAGGGGACCAGGACTATTAAAGGGGCCGTAATGTCCAGACTTTTTATCAGTCAGAAAAGAAACAAACCATATTCTCAGTATCGTTGGTAACTGTGCACGTCCTCTCTAAGGATCCTATAAACATTAAAATAATGTTTTATGGAGTAAAAAGGGTTAATTTTTAGGTCAGTGATTGTGTTGAGAGCTAAGCAGGGAGTGTTGTTGCCGAGTTGGTGGAACGGCATCTTTAACTCCACAGAATCATATTACATTTTAGGTCTTCACCCCCATATACTTTAACATATGGTGATACTGGTGCAAAGTTTGAAAAGTGGTCTTATCACCATGGCAACCGACAGACTGGTCTCCTCAGCAGGAATATTTCCATGGCATGAATGGAAGAGCAGAGAAGGATATCCATTAGGGCTTCTAGGCTGCCGTATTCTGGGCTCATCGAGCTGCTAAAAGCTTTCACAGCCCAAAGGCTAAGCAATTATATGAACGCATCTGTCCCCAAAACACAGAGGAATATTAACCCGCGGGCTGCTTTCTACACCAAAATCAATTGCTTATAACATTCCAAACGCAGACTTTATAAGCATCAAATACGAATGTTTGATTCTAGAGGCCATCCCAACAATCTGGGGACAGCCGCAGACCACGTGGTTGTCTCCTCTAAGTATTACCGGATTTGCTCGAAATGCTCTGAAAAATACCCCTCGTCTTATATTCGAGGTCATCTTATAATCAGATCACAAATAGAGGTCGGACTACAAGACTAAGATCCAGATCCCCCGCAGCACTGCAGGGCTCCCGGATCCTCCTCTCCGGCAGCCGGTGAACATCTGAGGTAGACAACCTCGCACAGATGTTCACCGGCTGCCCTCACTTGACACCAGGGAGTCTGGAGCACAGGGGGCAAGTCTAGGGATGCATCAGTAAGTTGGGGGGGGGCATATAGGGGGGTGTGAGGCATATCGGGGGGCAGATTGGCAAATAGGGGGTTATAAGGCATATTAGGGGAGGGGGCAGATTGGCATATAGGGGGTATAGGGCATATCATAGGGGGCAGAGTGGCATATAGGGAAGTATAAGGCATTTTTGGAGGGCGGAGTAGCAAGCCGTGGGGCAGGTGTGTGTAACTGGGGGGCAGGTTGGCAAATAAAAGACAATGGGGATCATGGACCAGTTAGGGAGATTCTGCTGGGAGGCTGTTCCATGTATCTCCCATCCTCTCAGTAAAGTAAAACTTACATTCGCCGAAACCTCTTTACCTCTAGTTTTGGGTTATGGCGTGCCTGAGCATGCTGCGTATTACCCTGTAAACCCGTTAGGAACCGCAGTGGGACAGCCTGCCCTTTAACACTCGTTAATCATTTCCCCGATGTTTTCTCAAGGCCACTGCACACGGAGACCGTTATGGATTCTCTGCATGTCAGGAATACGTTCCTCGCTCTGATCACAACACAGAAAGTCCTGGTACTTTCCAAGCGCTAACCCTATTCAGGAGAAACGATCAGCAGGTAACTCCCCAGATGGCATCAGACCCCATCATCCATGATTTCCAACACCACGGGAACAAATTCAGCATGTGCTGGATAAAATATTATTATTAATATTATTATTGTGTTAGAGGGGCAGAGGCTTAGATGGAATATAATAAAGTATTACTTTACTGAGAGAGTGGTAGGTAAGTGGAACAGCCTCCCAGCGGAAGCGGTAGAGGGTAATACAGCGAGGGGATTTAAACATGCATGGGGTAGGCATATGGCTCCTGAAGACAAGATCAAGGACTGATTAACACCTTACATGGGCAGACTAGAGGGGCTGAATGGGTCTTATCTGCGGTCAAATTCTACGTTAATGTTTCTATGTTTATATCCAGTATCTACAGGATAATAATTTAAATAATAATAACATTAATAATAATAATAACATTAATAATAATTATCATAAAAATAATAATAAAATCATATTTATTATTTGAGAATGCCCATATCCAAAACAAGCTAAATTATTATTATTATTATTATTATTATTATTATTATTATTAAGCCTGTTTTGGATATGGGCATTCTCAAATAATAAATATGATTTTTTTTATTATTATTAATAATACATTTATATTTATGATTTGAGAATGCCCATATATCCAATACATGCTGGATAAAATACTAATGATACTAATAAAAATTATAATAATAATAAAGCAATCCCATTTATTACTGGGAATGCCCATATGTCGTAGCGAGGGACCAAAAGAAAACCGTTAAAAAAGCCCCTAAATATTTGGCGATTTATAAAAGATATATTTTTCGGGCTAACATTTAAAATAAAAATTCTGGTTTATCTCTTGTAATCTGTATTTCTAATAATACAATTTAACCCGTCTGCCATAGAACGTAATATTCTCCTGATTCTGATAAACCCATTTCATTAACCCTTGTGTCATCTCAAAACACCTGATCTTTCACAGTTTCTGCACATGATGAAAATTAAGATAAAAAATGAAGAAAATGACAATTACAGACCAACCTGAGAAAGAGAGGTGCAAAGTATTAAAGGTGGTCTTATTGCCATAGCAACCCACAGACTAGGCCAAACAGCAGCAACGGTGCAAATAAAATAATTTAAAACCAAAAAAAACTATAAAAAAGAAATGAACAGTCAAGCCAAGTTATTAAATTTAAATTTTAAAAAAAATGACATAAAAGCCCTCTTTATACAGTCACGTATCTCTGATGGTTAACTAAGGATAATGGGAGTTGCAATCCGACAGCAGCTGACCAATAAGGATTCCCTACGGTAACTAACGGGGATTTTATTTATTTGGTTATTTATATTAAATATTAGGGTAGTTTAAAGGTCAATTCGATTCTCCCAAGGTTTTAAGCTAAAGCAATAAGGCACCCAGTCCTGCGTCAGTCATCCCAATCAAATTAATTCAAGAGCCATCGTGCGCAGGGACTGTATCTGTGCTTTCCTACACATAATAAAATCATAGAGCCGTCTCGATCAGACGTGTAATAAATGAACACGCCACGAGCCGTGGAGCAGCTGGAATGTTAGGATCTACAATAAACGCAAAGATGTGTTCATTCTTCTAGCAGCAACACTAAGGGTTAAGTATAAAAAAAAAAGGGATTCTGGTGCAAAGTGTGAAAAGTGGTCTTATCCCCATAGCAACTCGAGGTATGGTCCAATCAGCAGCATCATTCCGACTGTTTCCATGGTGACACGAGGGACACTTGGGACATAGATTCTCCCACCTCGTGGTATCGATGTCTTCTAACGCTCCGGACCTCAAATCCGTTTCTTTTTAAAAAAAAAAACGTGGCTTTTAGTTGATTTTGTGGTCGGAAATCACTGGTTTCCTCCCCGGCACGTTTATTACATTAGACCGCTGAAACCCGGTATCCCTGACCATTCTGATAAAACGTCTCGTTCATTTACCCACCGATGTTCCCGAGAAACAAAATAAAACATTTTTTTAAACATTTTTTTTTTAAATAAAAATAAAATTGGATTTTCTTGTTTTACTTCTCCATAAGTAATCGAGTTAACCCCTCGTGAGCTCTAAAGGGCGGTTGCTCACTCTGTTGGCAACGCGGCGGTAACAAAATTGCCATAGAGGTAGATGTTGGCATGTTGCCGGACTACAATTCCCATAATTCTCAGTGCCGCCTTTTAGAAAGGTAATAGCAGGCCGAGAATCGTGAGGATTGAATGGCAGGTTCTCTGCAAGAATACATGTTACGAAGATGATGTCATACATGTATTGAGAATGATAAAAATGGGTAAAACGGTGGAAAATACCAATTCTCATACCCGCGGACACTAAATAAAATGCATTTTGTTCCAGCAGGAGATGAGGACCCTGCCCAAGAGCTTCCAATCTACCCCTATGACATTTTATATAAGTTCCTATAGGAGCTCTGCTTGTGAGCTGACAATCTAAAAGTAGCCTGGAATTATCGTTTTCCACCGTGGAAATAAAAGTCACTCTTCCTCCGGCTCTGATTCAGGTATTAGGCTCGCATTGTCACTTGATTGGCATCTTAGACGAGAAATCAGACATATTCTGTGCTTTCAGTCTAACTACGATGTAATCGCGGACAAGAGACAAAAGCGGAGACAATGGGGAGCGGGGCGGCTGTCACTCGCTCTCTCTGGAACGCTCCGTCCTCTCGCGTGTCGGTGCCGCCGTAATAAACGCATCCCAGACGTGGATTATGGACATCTAAACAATAAGAGGAGCACAAAAGGCTGTGGAGTGACACAAGATTCCCTCTGATATAAACTGCCACTCCCATCACGCTCATCCTCTGTATCACTCTCAGCACAGCTGACGTCACGGAGACCGCCTGTCTCTTATTTAAATAGAAGTAATTTCTTGCCATTGATTGACTGCTTCAAGCAGCTAATAAGTGGTGCCAAAAAAGGACTATAGAGGGGATGTTGCACTGCAGCTCTGGAACTGCAGCTTCTCCTAAAGGTAAGTGTTTTCTATGGTTGAAGAATGCATATTACATAGTACTATATGTAACTATTCTTCAATGGTGACTCTGCATGGCACTGTCCTGTTAATCTGTTATTATATTATATTATTTCACTTTGCCCCCAACCTCCTGTGTCCCCTGATCACTCCATCAGTCCTATTCATTCGCCCTAAGGGGCTTATTCACTAAAGTGGGAGTTTATAATTGTCTCAGAGCAGATGAATGGCACGGAATGTATTCTTTGTTTTTAGCGCGAGGAGAAGATATTGAACGTTCTGCTTCTAGAACACACTCCTGAACTGGATCGCGTGAAATCCCCCCGGGAGTCGCTCTCTCGGGGTTTGGTGGCTGATGTAAGTAGAACTATGATGTCATTAGCCTTGTGCTCGGCATCTATTTTGTTACAATTCTTATAGATTATTCCCTTGAATGCTAATAGATGAAAGAAAGAGAAAAATATATTTAAAAAAAACCTCACAAAAATAGATCCCATTAGCAGAGCGGGAATATTTATGGATTCTCGCTGCGTCGGAATATCAATTATCTCGCACCTCAGTCTACAAAGAAAATGAACGAGATTCCAAATGAAATGTATTTTCTTCTATTTCCAATTAAATAAGTAATAAATAAATGAGGTTACATTTTCCTGTTGCAAACGATGCGTGTAACAGCGGGGCCGCCATCGGCGGGTAGAGCAAGTGGCTCGCTAGTGGTGTCTGGGTCTTTATGGGTCTTTTGGGACCAGATGGCCCCTTTGGATACTTTGGGGCCTGGTGGCTTCATTGAAACTATGGAGAGAGCCAATGGGAGGAAGATGGGACAGGGACTGGGGGTCTGATGGAGGACCCGCATAACCCCAGTCTTCTATGTCAGGAGCTTAGCACATTCTGTGATAAACATAGAAAATGACGGCAGATAAGAACCAGTAGGCCCATCCAGTCTGCCCAACCTCTGAGTACTTTCCTTTAGTACCTGCCCTTATCCTATATCTAGCTTGGCCTTATGCCTTTCCCATGCTTGCTTAAATGACTTTACTGTATTAACATCTACCACTTCTGCTGGGAGGCTATTCCATGCGTCCACTACCCTTTCCGTAAAGTAATATTTTCTGATGTTACCATTAAACCTTTGCCCCTCTAGTTTATGCTTGTGTCCTCTTGTTGTGGTAGTATTTCTCCTTTTAAATAAACTCTCTTCCTTGACCTTGTTGATTCCCTTTAAGTATTTAAATGTTTCTATCATATCCCCCCTGTCACGTCTTTTTTCCAGGCTATATAGGTTAAGATCCTTTAACCTGTCCTGGTAGGGTTTATCTTGTAATCCATAAACCATTTTAGTAGCCCTTCTCCAACATTTCTATATCCTTCTGGAGATCCGGTCTCCAGTACTGTACACAATACTCCAAGTGAGGTCTCAGCGGTCCTCTGTACAACGGCGTGAGCACCTCCCTCTTTCTACTGCTAATACCTCTCGCTATACAACCAAGCATTCTGCTCGCATTACCGGCTGCTCTACTGCATTGTCTGCCTACCTTTAAATCCTCCGAAATAATTACCCCTAAATCCCCTAAAGGGGATAAGTCTATTGTCTCCGTCTTTTCCAAAATACCCCAAAACTGTCAAGCTCATGCTTTTCTGCCTGAAAGGGGGTTAACAAAAATGTTCATAACTCCAGGAGAAGTCATGTGATGATCACATAATGATTAAAGGAAAATGCCTTTTCTTAGTAAATATCAGCCCATGTCCCTAATATCCGTCGCCACCACGTGCACAGCCAGTACATTCTGGAGTTTTACTATCCTTCCTGTCGGAACGTCAGTCTTTGATCATCTGATGGTCCAGGAGCTGAACATTTCCCCTGATATGGTGTTACGAAGATGACGTAATACAATTATTGAGAAAAATGGGGGAAAAAGCCAATTTCCTACCATCAGACACTTAATAAAATGCATTTTGTTCCAGTGTTTCCACGGCCGGTTATATCGCGCGCACCGCGACATACAGCAGGAGATGAGGACCCTGCCCAAGAGCTTCCAATCTACTCCTATGACATTTTATACAAAGTGCCTGGCTTATAAAAGCTCTGCTTCTGAGCTGACAATCTAAAAAGTAGTCCGAAATTATTAGCTAGGACAAATTTCAGCCTTCCCGTCAAATACAAAACATATCCTTAACGGCTCTTCTCCATTATAGTTGACGTCGAGCGCAACATGGAGATCGTGCAGCCGCTCCAACTCGTAAATAATTGACAATGATCTCATTTATTTCTCTGAAGACGGAAAGTAAGACAATAAGAATTCAGCATCATTTCCCACAATCTAAACTCCAGCATGTTCAGGTGCATAAAGGGTCAAGATCTGATCGTCATACACCTCACACCCAATCAGAAACGGACGTCCTCTCTCTGATCCTCCAATCGGGAGAGAGAGGCCGCCGGTCATTTTGCCAAACAAGAAGTGGTCGGCAGAGAATGTAGAGAAACAGTAAGAGGATGTGAGAGAGAATGTACAAGAATGAGGGTGTTAGAGAGTGAATGTGGGCCCGAATTAAAAATGCCCCCGAATTTTCGGTGGAACCGAATGGGAAGGGAACTAAATTTGATGCCCCAAAATGAAAGAGCCAAAACAAACTGAAAAATGGGTCCAAATCGTTTTTGGCCCATTTGTCCTCGTATCTGTTATATAGGACATTTTAGGGCAGTTTGTAGAAAATCTACATTTGGATGCAAAGGAGTGACCTTGGAAACTGTATTTTGTACACTTTAGGGTAAATATTCTCCCTCCCCTTTCAGATCGGCAATATGCGTATTTCCCGATGTTACCAGTGGCCAAAGCCTGACATGGGGTGTGGCTGGAGGCGGTGATGGGGCGGAGCATTGTGCTTCAGTCCAAGTCACGACCTATTAAAGTGGAGCATTGGGATATGATGTCATATTGGCGAGGTGGCAGCTTGGGAGTTGTGACAGTGAGGTGGGTAGGAGGGACTCAACCTTGGAATATGGGATAGTCGGGAGGTGTGCATCATATACATTGACATTAGAAGAGAAAGTTTTTTAGGTGGACCTATGAATGGATGGGGTGAGAAGAAGCGACAGACGCTCAGGACAGGAAACTGATTTAAATGGGAGCACTTTCCTGCCACTGATTGGCTGCTTCAAGCAGCCAATCAGTGGAAACAATTGTTAGACCACAGAGGAGAGGGGCATCTGCTGCAGCAGGGCTGCAACTACTAACTCGGGTATTAAGTGCTCGCAGGGCATTAGGGTTAATTTCATTTGCATTCTCAGTCCCATTTTAGTTGCTATTTTATGCGATATCTGACACTCCATAAATAGATTAAGGTCTCCAGAGGGACTTTTGTCTAAAGCCGGGAGATTTGGTTTGCATTAAGTTTAAAAATAATAATATTTTCTGTATTATTAAATTATTCATTTATTAAGTCAATAAATTCTGCGCTTCGATTTAGATCCGGAGTCCATCGATTCCAGCATCCACATCAAGGGTCGTTCTAGAAGCTTGCAAGCAACAGTGAGATGTCGTCCGTTGGTGTTCGCAGCTGTTCATTAATCGTGTCTTTGTCGCGCTGTCCACTTGTCATAGAGGGAGCCCTTTGATGCTCGCAGCGGAAGCTCCACTGGTCTTTGATCCGGACTTTATGGAAAGGTCAGACCTGCCGCCGATTTATTGCGCTACGGACCCAAACAGTACAGACGGGGAGATCAGTATTCGCGCTACCAGGGATGGTTTGCAGAATGAATTCGATCTCCTCTCGGACCATCTATATACAGCAACAAAAACCTGCAGTACAAACCCTGCAACATGCATTTACTAAAGCGCTCCGTATCAACACTACAAACCAATAAAGCAATAAAGTGATGTGGCTTCAGTGCTGGCGTTTGGCCAGGGTACAAAGATTCGGCGTCCACGTCGTAGGGTCACTAATTCACGCGCTGCCGTCCTGCACTGTGTGCGTAAATCCAAAGAAGGCCATCGGTTACTCAATTATATCAAGTCCTGTATCAGCCCATCATCAAAATGCTCTGTTCTCTCCCTCTCTATCGTTCTTCACTTTTCCTCTTTCATTATCTCTCCTTTTCTTCTCTCTATATCCCTCTTACACTTCTCCATCTCCCATTTTTCGCCACTTCCCCCTCCCCTACTCATTCTTCTCACCCTCTTTTTTCTTTATTCACCCCTGCCTTTCTTTCTTCTCTTGCTCTATTTTTTCTGTCTCTTCTTTTCTCTCTTCCTTTATTCTCTCTATCTTCTCTCTCCACTTTTTTGATCCTCCCTCCCCCACACACATATAACACTATCAGGCAACCACCCCCTGCACACAATATTTTACAGCCCCTGCCCCGCACACAACACCACCAGACAGCCTCTCTCCCTCCTCCCTGCACACAACCTGATCCCACCACCCCTACCTCTCCTCTGCACACAACCTGATCCCGCCACCCCTACCTCTCCTCTGCACACAACCTGATCCCGCCACCCCTACCTCTCCTCTGCACACAACCTGATCCCGCCACCCCTACCTCTCCTCTGCACACAACACGATCCCACCACCCCTACCTCTCCTCTGCACACAACACGATCCCACCACCCCTACCTCTCCTCTGCACACAACCTGATCCCACCACCCCTACCTCTCCTCTGCACACAACCTGATCCCACCACCCCTACCTCTCCTCTGCACACAACCTGATCCCACCACCCCTACCTCTCCTCTGCACACAACCTGATCCCACCACCCCTACCTCTCCTCTGCACACAACCTGATCCCGCCACCCCTACCTCTCCTCTGCACACAACATGATCCCGCCACCCCTACCTCTCCTCTGCACACAACCTGATCCCGCCACCCCTACCTCTCCTCTGCACACAACCTGATCCCGCCACCCCTACCTCTCCTCTGCACACAACACGATCCCGCCACCCCTACCTCTCCTCTGCACACAACCTGATCCCACCACCCCTACCTCTCCTCTGCACACAACATGATCCCACCACCCCTACCTCTCCTCTGCACACAACCTGATCCCACCACCCCTACCTCTCCTCTGCACACAACATGATCCCACCACCCCTACCTCTCCTCTGCACACAACATGATCCCGCCACCCCTACCTCTCCTCTGCACACAACCTGATCCCGCCACCCCTACCTCTCCTCTGCACACAACATGATCCCGCCACCCCTACCTCTCCTCTGCACACAACATGATCCCGACACCCCTACCTCTCCTCTGCACACAACCTGATCCCGCCACCCCTACCTCTCCTCTGCACACAACCTGATCCCGCCACCCCTACCTCTCCTCTGCACACAACATGATCCCGACACCCCTACTTCTCCTCTGCACACAACCTGATCCCACCACCCCTACCTCTCCTCTGCACACAACATGATCCCCCCACCCCTACCTCTCCTCTGCACACAACACGATCCCACCACCCCTACCTCTCCTCTGCACACAACACGATCCCACCACCCCTACCTCTCCACTGCACACAACATGATCCCACCACCCCTACCTCTCCACTGCACACAACCTGATCCCACCACCCCTACCTCTCCACTGCACACAACCTGATCCCACCACCCCTACCTCTCCTCTGCACACAACATGATCCCACCACCCCTACCTCTCCTCTGCACACAACACGATCCCACCACCCCTACCTCTCCTCTGCACACAACATGATCCCGCCACCCCTACCTCTCCTCTGCACACAACATGATCCCGCCACCCCTACCTCTCCTCTACACACAACAGGATCCCACCACCCCTACCTCTCCTCTGCACACAACACGATCCCACCACCCCTACCTCTCCTCTGCACACAACACGATCCCACCACCCCTACCTCTCCTCTGCACACAACATGATCCCACCACCCCTACCTCTCCTCTGCACACAACATGATCCCACCACCCCTACCTCTCCTCTGCACACAACCTGATCCTGCCACCCCTACCTCTCCTCTGCACACAACATGATCCCGACACCCCTACCTCTCCTCTGCACACAACATGATCCCCCCACCCCTACCTCTCCTCTGCACACAACCTGATCCCGACACCCCTACCTCTCCTCTGCACACAACATGATCCCGACACCCCTACCTCTCCTCTGCACACAACATGATCCCACCACCCCTACCTCTCCTCTGCACACAACATGATCCCACCACCCCTACCTCTCCTCTGCACACAACATGATCCCGACACCCCTACCTCTCCTCTGCACACAACATGATCCCACCACCCCTACCTCTCCTCTGCACACAACATGATCCCACCACCCCTACCTCTCCTCTGCACACAACATGATCCCACCACCCCTACCTCTCCTCTGCACACAACATGATCCCACCACCCCTACCTCTCCTCTGCACACAACATGATCCCACCACCCCTACCTCTCCTCTGCACACAACCTGATCCTGCCACCCCTACCTCTCCTCTGCACACAACATGATCCCGACACCCCTACCTCTCCTCTGCACACAACCTGATCCCGCCACCCCTACCTCTCCTCTGCACACAACATGATCCCACCACCCCTACCTCTCCTCTGCACACAACCTGATCCCACCACCCCTACCTCTCCTCTGCACACAACATGATCCCGACACCCCTACCTCTCCTCTGCACACAACCTGATCCCGACAGCCCTACCTCTCCTCTGCACACAACCTGATCCCGACACCCCTACCTCTCCTCTGCACACAACATGATCCCGACACCCCTACCTCTCCTCTGCACACAACATGGTGCTGTTCACCCCACAGCCAGGGAGACAAGTGCAATGAAAAACGATTGTTATATATTTAAGAAATAAAAGTACAAAATAGTGCTCTGCTTCAATTTTAAAATCATACAAAATATGTCAATAAAGAATGCATAAATTAGCATAAAACATGATCATTTCTAAACAATGCATCTGTACTTTTTAACACTTCAATGGCCACAGTTGTGAGCAGGCTGATGCCTCGAGGGTTAAAGATTCAGTTTATATGAACTGAGTTTAGAGTGGGTCCCGGCCACGGACGCCTCTCCCCGTCTCTCCCCGGTCTTTCAGATACACAAAGAATATTCATCACTTCACAGAACGCCGCAGACGTATCGTTAGAACGGGAGCCCGTAATCTACAACTACAGGGTCAGAGGCTTAGCTGGAACGGAAAGAAGTTTTACTTTACTGAGAGAACAGCAGATCGGCCCCATTCGGCCCCTGTCTAGTCTGCCCATTTCTCCTGCTGTAAAGACTCAAACCTTAATAAGTCGTTGGTCTCGTCTTAGATTCAGGAGCCGTATGCCTATCCCATGCATGTTTAATCCTCTACCACTTCTGATGGGAGGCTGTTCCACTTATCTACCAACCTTAAAGTAAAGCAAACCTTCATTACTTTAAATCTAAGCCTCTGACCCTCTAGTTTTAGATTCTGGCCTCTTGTTTTAACATTTCTCCCCCTTATAAATAAACTTCCCTCCTGTACTTTGTTAGTAAATACATAATGGGCTTTACCACATCCCCTTTGCTATGCACATCACTTTAACACACATAGGGTTAATAACCAAATCTACATATATTTTAACCCATTTGTTACTAACACACCGGGTACACACATATAGAATAACCTATATTGTTTACATGATTCTATATCCCTTAATAACCAATGCAATTAGTGCTGATTTGTGATGTCATAGACATCATAAAGCATATCGCTAAAATCATTTTTTTAGAATGATAAAACAATGGGGTCTTTTTTTTCCTCCTAAATCCCCATAATTCACTGTTATGTTTAGACCCTGACGCCGGGGCATATGTATGGAATACACGACTTGTATAGATTGTTTTTGTTTATCTATAGGATGTCAGGTGCAACAATGTCTGTTTACAGGAGCGCAGAGCGACCCGCAGGCTGAGCTGGAAGACGCCGACGGAACGAAATAAAAATGTGAAGAAAAAACAAAAACCCTAACATTTCTTTTTTTGGAAGAAATGTTACAACAACAAGAAAACACCAGTCTGGCAATAGTCTGCGGATAATAATGACATCAACGTGACAACAATATTTACACAACAGTGGCTTATGATGTCATAGCGACACGACTATTTTTTATAAACTTATTTTAAAAGTGTCAACGTAATAAACCTTGCATGGCAAACAAAACACGCAAATGCCGTTCATTGAAACAATGTGGCGGCTTGTGGGGATTAACCCTTTCTGTGCCGGCAAGCTTTTAATAAGCCTTTTACGTGAAAGCAGCTTTTTGTCCTTAAGCCGCTAGCTGCGGCCACTTACTTATATTTTAGTGAGCCGCACACTGAAAGGGTTAATTATTATTATTTTTAACCCTGTTATTATAACTGATGGTTTTTATCTCTATTCTTTTTAGGGATACTCGGAGCCGTTGGATGTGTGGGTAGAGCTGGCGCGTGGCACTCGCTCCCAACAGTTTTATTAAGAAGTCGGCAAAGCTGCGTTTAACCCTTTCATTCGTGGAATGCCTTAGATGTCAGCAGAATAAAAAAAAAGGGGTTAAATGCCTCCTTCTCTGGCTTAGGTGCTTCATTGGGGAGGGAGACAATGGATTGTGCCTCTTACACCTGCATGGGACCCCTTTAATTAGACAATGTGGGACCCCCCAATACTGTGGGACCCCCTAATACTGTGGGACCCCCCAATACTGTGGGACCCCATGCCTCTACAATGGCCCCTGTAATCAGGGAGTCACAGCCCCCTTCTGTATGTGATCGTGAGCCGATTGTGTAGGGAGGGCATCTTTAGAAGGCACTCACCGCGGTCACACAGCGCTGCGGCTCCCCATCCCTCTTCCATGCTTTGTTCCCGGTGCAGCAGGACACAGCCTACCCCCCGTCACCCGGCCCTGACACTGAGCGCACCGGCGCGGCCGTCCCGTGAGCCCCGGCTGATCGCTCTCCCAGGTCACACACACCGGGGCCGCCTCCCCGCCTTGTGCCTTCCAGGGAAGTCCTGCCCGGACACGCCCACCCTGTGACATCACGGCCAGCTGTCAGTCACTGGGCGGACACCTGCCGGGTCCAGTGCTCCCAGAGCAGGGATGCAGCGCAGCATCAGCACCACCACTGCATGCATGCAGCCCATCATCCTCATCATCACTGCATGGATGCAGCGCATCATCCTCATCATCACTGCATGCATGCAGCACAGCATCCTCATCATCACTGCATGCATGCATGCAGCACAGCATCCTCATCATCACTGCATGGATGCAGCGCATCATCCTCATCATCACTGCATGGATGCAGCACATCATCCTCATCATCACTGCATGCATGCAGCACAGCATCCTCATCATCACTGCATGCATGCAGCACAGCATCCTCATCATCACTGCATGCATGCAGCACAGCATCCTCATCATCACTGCATGGATGCAGCGCATCATCCTCATCATCACTGCATGGATGCAGCGCATCATCCTCATCATCACTGCATGGATGCAGCACCGCATCAGCATCATCACTGCATGCATGCAGCCCATCATCCTCATCATCACTGCATGGATGCAGCGCATCATCCTCATCATCACTGCATGCATGCAGCACAGCATCCTCATCATCACTGCATGGATGCAGCGCATCATCCTCATCATCACTGCATGCATGCAGCACAGCATCCTCATCATCACTGCATGCATGCAGCACAGCATCCTCATCATCACTGCATGGATGCAGCGCATCATCCTCATCATCACTGCATGGATGCAGCACATCATCCTCATCATCACTGCATGCATGCAGCACAGCATCCTCATCATCACTGCATGGATGCAGCCCATCATCATTGCATTCACACTAATAAACTCCGGACATAATACCTCTGGCATTCCAGATGCTGTGCGTACCAACTCCCATCATCCCCTACCCACATGAATTGGCAAAGTACACCATGATCCCGTCCAAAAGAAGTGATGTAGTTATTATTCAGTTGCGCCGCTGACATACTAATTATTATTATTTTTATTATTATGCATGTGATGCGGATAAACAACGAATGAATAATAATTAAACGGACACTCCACCCATCATAAGCACTTTAATGCACAGGATACTTTGCAGAATCCCGCCATGCGCATTTGCCCCCGTCCCCCGGCACGTGATGCACTTGCTGCCGGCGCCGGCTGCACATGCACAGGAAGCGTTCCTATTAATCTCAGGGGGAGCACTTCCCTACCACTGATTGGCTGCTTCAAGCAGGGGGTATCTGGGACACTGGAGTGGACCTTTATGTACGTTTTGTCTGTACGTGCAAATTCTTTATGTCTGTTAGTGCACCGGCTAAAGACATTTGCCATTTATTTGTGGAAATTAATTATTATTATTATTATTACTATTATTATGAGAGTGATGTGCGGGAAAATCATCAGATGGTGTGTACAAAATAGACAGAAAAATAGGATTCCAAGATTTTTCACATAAAATGATTTTCCCTTATTTTTTTTATTTTTTTTAAATTTAAAATCAGGTGTGAATATGCAACCCCCAAAAAGATAGATTCAATTAAAAAAAGTATATATATATATATATATATATATATATATATATATATACATATTCTCAACTCCTGAAGTGTCTGTATGTATCAATATATATTTGTTACATGTGTGTTAACTGCCCCAATTAAATTGTACAGCGCTGTGTAATTTGTTGCCGCTTAATAAATAAAAGGTAATTATATATATATATATATGCAGTGAATATGAATCCCAAAGAAAAATAAACAGATAGAATCACAGAATTTGACGGCTGATCAGACCCATTCCGTCCTGCTGTATGTCCATCCCACGCATGTTTAAATTCCCTCTCTGTATTACTTTCTACCACTTCCGCTTGGAGGCGGCTCCACTTCTCTGCCACCTTTTCAGCTTCCATAAATGACATATAGCCTGATTGCTTTAGCAATTACTGTGAGCGTTAGTTCACGCCTTAATCCCAAACCACAGAATGGTGGGATGAGAAATGCATAATCCTGCGGGGAGTACACAAGGTAAGCAGGCATTCCAATTACAATGGTTTATTAGCGTGCCCCCTGATCACATTCTGCTTCCCGTCCCACCGTTATATCTGCTCTGGTATTTGCAGATTAGACATTCTGACCATCTACTGGTTTGCGGCTGAGGAGCTTTAATGGTAGCCGCGCCATCCCTGTTGGAGTTAAGATGAAACGTGATAAATGCACGACGTGTTCTCCCATTATACCCCGGAGCCAGTCCTGAGCGTGAATGACTCCAGAGTCCGGTGGCGGTGGCTTTACACCACTCCAGCCGACGCTTGGCATTGTGCACAGTGATCTTCGGCTTGTGTGCAGCTGCTCGGCCGTGGAGACCCGTTTCATGAAGACCCCGGCACACAGCGCTTGAGCGGATGCTGCTTCCTGAGGCAGTCTGAGTCTCTGAAGTGACCGATGGTACAGAGGACAGGAGATTTTTAGCGGCTTCGGCGCCCACGCTCCGTGAGTGTGCGCGCAGGGCCAGCCCTACAATGGAGCCGACTGGGGCAATTGCCCCAGGCGGCACTTCAGAAGGGGTGGCACTTTGCCGCCCCAAGCGGTTTTTTTGGGGGGTTTTTTTGAAGCGGAGGAGAGAGAGAGGGGCACCGAGTGGTTTTCGCTTACCCGCTCGGCGCCCCTCTCTCTCTCCTCTGCGGCGAGTGTCCCTGTTCGGTCTCGGTGCCGGCTTGTAATGCAGAGCGCCGGAAGTGACGCGAATTTCCGGCGCTCAGCATTACAAGCCGGCACCGTGGCAGCACAGGGAGACTCGCCGCAGGACTGTTTAAGGGTAAGTACCGGTGGTGGTGGGGTGGGGGGTAGATAATTTTAAACTTCGCCCCAGGCGGCGTTAAGTTTTCGGCCGGCCCTGTGTGCGCGGTCTACTGCTTCGTGGCTGAGCTTCCACTTCACAGTAATAGCACTTATAGTGGCCCGGCGCAGATCTAGCAGGGCAGAGATTTCATGAACCCTCCTGTGGCAAAGGTGGCATCCAATGACAGCGCCATGTGAAGAGCTCCGTGACTTTAAACTACGACCCGTTCTACTGCCTGTGTCTATGGAGACCGCTGCCTATGGGCTCGATTTGACTGGAACAAGGAGGTCAGCGCGGTGGTTGTTTCATCATCTTCATCGAGTATACAGCAGTTTGTGTATTATGATCATACCTGGGAACTCTCTGGGTTTTCCTGGAGATTGCCGGGGAAAGCTCTGCTCTCTGGGTCAGGACCCGAATCCTCGGGAGGTTAAATGGACCACAGGGTATTCTTCATAGCAAGTGCAGAACCGGGAACGGAACCAAGCGATTCTGCTGCAAAGTTTGACGTGTTGGCAAAAGAATCTATGAAAAACATTTTAAATGGAACATCTTAAACATGATTGCAGTCTGTCCTCATGTCTGCGGCTGTTTTATCATTTCATTTACTCATTCATTTCATGGTTCAACTTATCTCCATCTAATTTTATGAGAGTTTATTTCAGTCCTAAATATGAGATTCAGAGCCCTCATCACTCCAAAAGGGTTAATGACGTTTCCTGCGTAAATGTAACAAAATCTAGGCATTTATGGCCATGCCGAGGAACTCTCTAGGTTGGCACCAGAGTCTCCGGGTGAGTTTCTTCCTTCTCTAAGAAGGGGTGCAGTGTTTAGCCATGCCCACTCCCCACCCATCCTACGCCTACTCCCCGCCCTCTTTCCGCTGCTCCTGGTGCTAGCCCCACCCCTGCACCTAGCTAGCTCCACCTCCTTCACACAGCCACTTGTAATGTGATGAGCTTCCTCGCTGTACCCAACAAAGCACCGAAATTACCACCCCTGTCCTGTAATCCCACAGTTAGTTCCGGGCTATCGCTAGCTGGTGGAACGTGATGAGAGTTGCAGGCCAAGTAGAACCAGAGGGCGGCCGGTTTCCCCCTGATCTCCAGTATGCGCTGTCCTTAAATGCGGAGGTATCTCAGATTTTAAAGGTCAGACACATCTAATGAATTTTCCCCATTGTGAGGCATGGCAGGAACTCCCGGTATTCAGAGACTCTGCATGCAAATCCTATTTTCCTAAATGTCATTTCTAAATATCCTTTTACTAAACACAATGTTCAGCAGCGCAGATATTTATCCCTTTCATTCTGGAAGGTTTCTGGCAGACGTTCAGGAGAGATGGCAGGAGAGCTGACATTATTTCCGGATCCGACGTTAGCCTAGAAAAAAAAAAAAAAAATAGAAAGGGAAAAAAAAATAAACTATATAAAACTACTATGCAGATAAAAGCCCACCGGACAATATAAATTGTATTGTGTGATTCTATAATTTGTAAGAAAGTAACACAAAGTGCTTAGGGGTTCAGTGGCACTTAGTGGTCGAAGGCTGGGCCCGTGGGGTCAAATCCAACAGATAGGGTACTGCAGCTCAAATTGCTGAAAAAGTTACTGCTGGTTCTGATAGAAAGGCGTCAGAACCCGCAGAGCATCGCAGTTTGTTCCGTATGGGGCTGAGTAGCTGCAGATAGCTCTCTTATTGGATTATGAGTATCCATTGGGACAAACAGACTTAGCAACAAGTGCACAATATCAGTCAGCAGCTGCAACAGCCAACAAAAAAAAAATGACCTTCTGTCATATCACTCAATATTAAAAAGTAGGGGTTCCAATACTGATCCCTGAGGTCCCCCACTAGTAACCAGTCCTTCCTCTGAATATACCCCATTAACTACAACCTTCTGCCTCCCATCACTCAACCATCGCCTTATCCGTTCAACTAGTCTGGCTTCCAAACCCAAACCCTTCTATGAGGGACAGTGGCGGGTATATATATAAATTCCCAAACGTACCTGCCGAATCTCACCCGTCCCGCTCTTCAAAGCAGAAGCCGGTATCCAGCAGGGTCCGGCGGCGTCTCTACATTTTATATACATTTCTCTAGGATCTCCAACTGAGCCATAACGGGTTAAAATGCCGCGTTGTGTAATTTTCTCTTGACACCAATAGCCAATGAATCCGTACAGTGCGGGGTTTTCACGGAAAGAAGATATCAAAGCCGCAATCTACGAGCCAGCGAAACATTAATCCCTCTGTATCCAGCGCTGCAGAATTTGCAACACAAGCTAATCGGTGAAACGGGAACGTTCGTCTAACATAATACAGAGATCACCGGCTACTGCGTATTGCGGAGCGGCTACATTGTCTGACACTGCTGGAATTCTATTAAACACCATGTACTAATACAGAACACTCTACGCTTGGATGTAAATACTTTAATCACCTCTATATTCCCAGCTTTTCCTTTTTTGAACCCAGATACTAAGCCATGCAGAGCTATTTGGGTTCAATCTCTCGTCTCATTGTTTGACCGTGGAGTCTTTTGCTTTTGATCTTAACCAAAGGAACGGCTGGCTGGGGGCCATTATATATACTTCAAATATGACCATTCCAGCTTTGGTTGGCCTGCTATGGGAGGGAGAAGTGCAGCGAGGTTGCATAACACATTGCACTTGTGGAGGGTGCAAGATACACTCCAGGTATGAGTGTGTGAAGGTGTGTGTGTGTGTGTATGAATGTCTACCCCAATCTTAGAGTGAATTATTAGATTCTCAGGGTCGCATAGCCTGCCACTATCATCTTCATATTCTACTCCAATTTAATTATATCTGAGTATCCCAGCGGGTGCTTTTCTCACGCCTAGGTCGCATCTGAAATCTCTGCTTGAATACAGGTGACTTGATTCAGAATATCTATCCCGACTTTATTACAACTATGTGGTTGACATCGTTTAGCGGAGTCACTACAATAGAATCTGGGGGGGGGGCTATTAAAAGGGTTAATATTCGAACGGCCTCGAGACTATTAATTTCCCATATAAAGACAACATCGAAAAAAAAGGAAAAACCTCAGTACGCACGACGAGATGGGGGCGATAAACGATTTAATAAACATACTTAAAAGTATAACGCGGTCAGAAACAAAAGGATTTCCTCCCGTAAACAATTTCCCTTTTTAATATAAGCTCGCAAGACTTGGACGCGTTCGGCTAACATTCCAAAATTACTTTGACCGCAAAAAGCAGGAGCAACCGTCTACGATGCCCACGAAAGCCATTGCAATAATTTGTAGCAGCACCTACTGGTCGGAAGCCATTACTGCAAGTCATTCCTTACAATTTTATAGGCGACTCCTCATATTCAACACAGCACAGAATACTCTTCACCCAATATGGAATAATTATTACATTTATAGAGCGACAGGCGATTACATGGAGCTTTTATAATAGGGGGGCAGAGAAAATAACCAATAACAATTTGACAATAAGATTAAGTCACGTTAACACTTACCGGTACAGAAGTAGAAGGGGGCCCCGGTCTTCTGAGTTTACAATCTATTAGGCGTTGCAGCCGTTGAGATCGTACCCCCTTCCTTAATTGTTATGTTACATATTACTTGTTATGTCCTGTTTACCCATTGTACAGAGCTACAGAATATGATGGTGCTATAAAAAAAAATGTTGATACTCATGCAAACAATCTCCAGCGTGATCGAGGTTGGTTGTTGATATGATAATAAAAACGTGTGGCTCCTCGATAAAGGCATTTCAGTAACACCGGCAATGGTTAGGAGGCGATCAGTGATCGCTTCCTAAACTCGTTACTGCAGACGGGTGCTGCCTTATTCAATATGGCGAATGTGATTGCTACGGGAAGTCAGTGAACAAAGTAGGGCTGCAACAACGAATCGATAAAATCGATAATAATCGATTATGAAAATCGTTGTCAACGATTTTCATAATCGATTAGTTGAATCGATTTTTATCGATTTATAAAATTATGTTTTTCAGAGCAAACGCTCTGAAAAACTCCCGTCCTTCTATAATCCGATCTCAAACAGAGATCGGATTATAACTGTAGAATCCAGACCCCCCGCAAAGCTGCAGGAGACCTGGATCCTCTCTGCCACCCGGTGAGGGTCTGTGCAAAACACACAGACATCCTCCGCTTCTCCCCTTCCGCTTCTCCCCTCCACTTCCGCCGGGGCTTCTATTACTGAACCCGGCGTCACGTGACCTTCCGGTGCGGCTTCCATCATGGAAGCCCCAACGGAAGCGGAGGGGAGAAGCGGCTGTCTGCGCGCATCACACAGACCCCTACCGGCTGCCGGAGAGGATCCAGGTCCCGCTGCAGCGCCTGCAGGGGATTTGGATTTAAGTGGGCGATGTGCGCAACCTCGCTACTTCATCTCACTGCCACTTCCACCTGCCCCACCAGGGGTTAATATATCAACAGAAGAAAAACAGGACAAGTAAGCAGCACTGGGTAAGTATTATCTTTATTTTTATGCTCATTTGCCCTGTGTTTCTTCTGTTGATATATTAACCCCTGGTGGGGCAGGTAGAATTTTTGCGGGATCTATTAATTATGTGCATTTGTGTTTTTTTTTATGTCTATAATATTTGATTTATTGTCCATATATTTATATATATTTATATTGTATTGTGTATTTTTTTTGTCTATATTTAATAAATATAAATATAAAAAACAATTTTAGTGATGTCAGTTTTTCTTATATCGGGGGGGGCATAAGACATATCAGGGGGCACAGTGGCATAAAGGGGCTATAAGGCATATCAGGGGGGACAGTGGCATAAAGGGGCTATAAGGTGTATCAGGGGGGACAGTGGCATGAAGGCGCTATAAGGTGTATCAGGGGGGACAGTGGCATGAAGGCACTATAAGGCATATCAGGGGGCACAGTGGCATCTCAGTGGCATATAGGGGTAAAAGGCATATCGGGGCATGGTGGCATATCAAGGGTAAAGGTATATAGGGGGCTATAAGGCATATCAGGAGGGCACAGTGGCATATTAGGGGACAAAGTGGCATATCAGTGGCATATAGGGGGCTATAAGGCATATCAGGAGGGGTATAATGCATATCAGGGGACAGAGTGGCATATAGGAGGTATCCCCTTATACCTCCTATATGCCACTCTGTCCCCTGATATGCCTTATACCCCTCCTGATATGCATTTCTGGGACAGAGAGGCAAGCTGGGGGTGAGATGTGCATAACTGGGCAAAAATAGTTTACATGAATATTTACTAGTAAAGCTTTTTTTGGTATTTTTTGAGTTCTTGTTAAAATATAGCTTTAATTATTATGTCAGTAAAATAAGAAGGCGAATCGTGAAATGCCATTGTAAATTATACGTTTTTATTTAAAATAAACGAAAAATTTGCATTTTTTTTTTTTACCCGATTAATCGAAAAAATAAATCGGCCAACTAATCGATTATGAAAATAATCGTTAGTTGCAGCCCTAGAACAAAGTATGAATTAAATGCTGGATGACAGTAGATATAGAATTACAGGGTCACTAACCTGGGTGCAAGACCCTCAGAGACAGACCAAAGTTCAGTACGTTTATTTAAGACACTTTTTGTAAAGCTGCCGGCACGGCAGAAACCAAAACATGCGGCTTAATATATTGGCAATCTTAATGTTATTGATGATTTTCATGGCCCCCGGGTTGTAATCGGCTGACTCCCTACAAATAAATGCGACGTAATCTCTTTTATTGGATTATGAGTATCCATTGGGACAAACAGACTTAGCAACAAGTGCACAATATCAGTCAGCAGCTGCAACAGCCAACAAAATATTAGTAAGTATAAGACGGGAGAAGGATAATATATTGCCTCTTTATAAAAGTCAATGGTGCACAGTGAATATGCGGTGCAATTCAGGGTACCGGTCCTTAAAAAAGGGACATTATAGAACTAGAAAAAAAAAGCTAAGGACGGCTACAAGACTAAGACAAACAGTCTGGAAGAGCGGAGATTTCATACACAACAAAGGAAGGGATTCTTTACAGTGAGGGCAGTAAAGGTACGGAATTCACTGCCAAGATGTAGTTCCAATCAGGTATAATGGTTCCTTTAAAAAAAAAGGTAAAAAGCAGAACATAAAGGGCTATAAATGATAGAATAAACATTAATATTGCAGAGCTTCTTGATCCAAAAAGAAATCACATTTTGGAGTCACAGAAGTTTGTTTCCTTTGTGACCCCAAGTCTGGATAATGAAATTCGGTGGGGGTTCCCCTTTAAGGATTCTGACTTCCCCTCTTACCCAACACAGATAAAGCTATTATACCGCGGTGTATATAGGATTATGTACTTAATCTGAATAATCTTGTAACTAAATTACTCTCCAGGATTTGTGCTGCAGAAACGTAACACTACATAGAAGATTATCATCTCGTGTAAATTGGTCCCAAGGACATGGCCTGTATCCACTACTCCAGGAGCGTAGCCGAGGCTCGCGGGTAACTCGCTAGGTCAGACGCAGGGAGCGTCCGGTGAATTCGCCGTCTCCTGGCTTCCTTTAAGATTGATGAAGACATCACGCACCATCAGGGAGGCTTCTGATTGCCCCAATTATTGATTTATTTTGTTGCATCACAACGACCCCAAAATCATTGCAAACAATCTTAATCGGAACGAAGGACATGGAGTCCTGGAAGCGATGGTGTGCAGAGCCTTGATCCCAACATCATTTAGTTTGTCTTGGATCCCAGAAAGAGAAGCAAAGGAGGCTGCGGACTGCGGTGACTTCTCCAAGGTGTTGGGGACCTACCTGCCGAGTTCCTAGAAGAACTGATGCTGTTTAGAATGCAAAAGGGGGTCACCCCAAATATTTAGATATTTCGTCCGCTCCCTCACTTTGCATTTTGTTAAACGATTAACATGTCTATTAATGAAAGCATTCTTCCTTTACAGCTTTTTACCCACACCTGCCCAAAACATCAGCACAGTAATGTGTATAATAAAATATATATAATATATACAGATATATATACATACACACACACTGAAAATATTGCCATGTATTGTAAAGATTTATATATATATATATATACACACACATGTATAATTTACACAGTTCTGAGAACATCATACATTCTATCCGTGTTATGCGCCATTATTTTGAGACCTCTTGATGCTTCTAATCTGCACATCTGTAATAACAATAATTCTTTAGCGCATCAGCAGATTCTGCATTGAAATCAAAGCGAAAAGGGGGGATTCAAAATGAACATTAATATTATAATTAATATGAGCACATATAACACATACGGCTACAGAAGGAGAAGACCCCGATTTTAGTCTTTTGAACCGGTCTGGAATTATTATAATTCAGAGGTTGACGTTTTACCTATCCAGGATCTCGACGTAGTGGTACAGAGCGCTACGAAGGGTAAGGAGACGGGAAGAGAGAGTTAACGCTCATTAGTATGTTGGTGGAACGCGTTTCATATGTGCTATAAAACAGCTACGGGAATAAGAGGCATCGATATAATCCCGGCCAGAGCTCTCGGACCCCCTCCTCCTCCTGCTAAGAGTTTTATTGATTCCATTACATTATCATTCCAAATGCAATTCAGATTTGGATAGGAACCATGAAGGGTTTCCTGCGCCGTATTATTTTTCTTGTTAATTAAAAGGCGAGAAATGAAGTCTTTTCATTGTCGGTCCTCCGTAACGTATCGCAGACCCTACTGCCAATAAAAGCCGTGCAGCAGAATCCCAATTTAATTAATTAAAGAAGAATAGCGCGGCTGGATGCGTTGTTCGTCACCCTCGCGGCTCTTGGCGTGAATAAAATCATTCTACATTAGATATGGTTTCTGATTTTGTCTGTCAATCAAATCACAACGAAAAAAACCCAAAAAACTAACAAATAAGCAAACATTACTTTTATTAAAAGGTTTGCAGAATAATTTCCTTAAGTGTACGGAGTAAAAAAGCATGTTTGGCTCCTCGTGGCTAGATTTACGCGAGCTGTGGGGTGGGGTGGTTGGACTCAGGTTCTCCAGAGTGAATTATTTCACCGTGGCTCGGTCTAAAGGACGACCGAGTAAAAGGTACACCAGGAGAACTCAGGGATATCATGCGGGATACCATAGTGTCGACTGAAAAGTTTGCTGGAGGAGGAAACATGGTCCGTGCGACCGGATCTGACCTCTCTGTTCAAGTGGAGACACATCTTAACACCACCGGACAACGACATTCGAGAGGACGCTGCGCTTCTACAACACTTTCAAGAAGGCTCTATCCACTAGACTTGTGCATTCGTATTCGGGCGAACATGAAAACGAACACGAAGGGTGCGTTTTCGTTGTTCAGCCCGAATACCGAACATACAAACATGGCGGCGGCAAAACGCAGACAAAGACGTAGACGCACAACACAAAGAATCTTTGTGTTCGTCTTCGTTTACCATTCTCCCTGGTCCCTTCCCCATCTAGCCTACCTTATTTACGCAGCAGTGCAAGGGTTAACGGGAGCGGAAATCCGTAGGTTCGCCGTCAAGAGTGAAAGAGCCGCATGAACGACTATTGGCCACCTGCAGGGGCCTCCTCTGGCATCAACTCCTGACGGAGCAACTTGGCCTGGGGAGACCATGGTCTCCCTGCTTCAAGAGTTAAAGGTCCGTACGAGTGACTCTATTGGTCGTTAGTACTGATCTTTGACTCTTGAAGCCAAGTTGCGGCACCAGGATTTTAAAAGTCTGCAAACCGTTCGCCATTTTAGTTGCCCATCTCTGAACTTCCTCCAGGACGTTAATATTCTCCTAGAGATGGGGGTCTTCAGAACTGCCCCCGATACTCTAGGTGAGGTCTGATCAGAGATCTGTAACGCGGCAGAACCTCCTCCTTCTACCTGCTACTAATGCCTCTCGCCATACAGCCCCGCACCCTGCATGAAGTACAGCTCCCTCCGTAAACCCATAGGACCCTTTTACTGTTTAAGTCATTATAAAGATCTGAGCGTTAATGCTTTACAAGATAAAAGTGCGATGATCAAGACAACAGCGTGATCAACTCTACATTCATGAACGCTTAGGACAAACTGGGTTCGTGTTTTGAAGAATCTATTAGTAATCAAGGCAATATTTTATTTTTTTCTTAATATACATTATCGTAGTCTGTACAAGTGCATTAAAGAAACTGAAGACTTTGTCCCGGACGTGCGCCTCACCTACTACTGATTCGTGAGCTCGCTGTGTTAGCAGATAATATAACGCACCAGTCCTTTACTCCGAATCTCTCGTATACGATGGCAATGGCGTAATATACTCAGCATCCCGTGAAAACGCTTGTCCACCTTCACCTGGGTAAATTCTTTTATATCTTGATCTACGACAAAAAACAGTCCTGGGGGGGAAAAAAAAACAGGGACCAAAAAAAGCAAGTTATTTAACAGAAAAGCAAGAAGCTCAGGGTATATATATATATATATATATTATATATATTATATATATATATATATATATATATATATATATATATATATATATATATATGAGGCGAGACGAACACAGAGAGCGAGAAATGTCCTTGTTTTTGAAAGAGAACCACATTTTGTCCATTAAAATAACATGAAATGGATGAGAAATCCAAGGCAGACGGGGTTAATACGCGCCGCCGACCCTCTAATATAGCATATATAGGTGTGGGTCACATGACTAAGAAACGACGCTCACAAAGGGCATGCTGGGTAATCTCCCGCAGTCCTGCCTACCGGTCTATGCCCCTCTCCACAAGTTTCGGAGAGGAGCGTTTCTGGTTTAAACAGGCAAATCTTTGTGGACTATCATTTCCCATGACTCTCCGGCTGCCTCAAAGCTGACTGAGCATCATGGGACATGTAGTTCCAAACATGTGCTGCTCATCTCTGACTGCTAGGAAGGTGCATATGCAAGATTTTGTATTACCAGCCCTGCACTACTGTACATAAATGTCCCCCCCCCCCCATTTCTTTCTGTCTTAAAATCGGGCTAAAGTTTCAGCTACGTATCGCCAACACAGCGACGGTTCGAGGGGTATTCTGAGAGATCGCTCATATCTTATCCATAGTGCTGGCAGAAGGGTTTAAGACAACAGAAGAGACTGTCGGGGGGGGGGGGGCTGGGAGAAGCCGAGTCGCTGAGTAAATATGTATATTTGGGGAAAACATTGAAAAAAATATGGTTTTTACCACGACATTTTGTGATGCGATGCATGGTTTGCCCTAAAAAAGGCGTCTATGAAACATTTAACCTGTCCTAATATATTTATTTCCTTGGGTAAAGTGTATTCCTACCCCCAGCAGTCAAAGAGTTAAATATACCCAAAATAAGTACAACAAGACGCACGAGCCATGGAAAGCGTTAATAAATGAATTAAGCCAAAACTGGGACCGGTGAAGCCCCTTGGGTGACGGTCATTACATTTATTTCGCTTTGATGGATTTACTATCTCTCTAGCAGCTGTAATCAGTTTTTAAAAGAGATGAAATCCATTAACCCGGCCGCAGGTAATATAATTATAACCCCCCCCCACACACACACACACACATATAGCAGCGTTTATGGAGAGAACCGCAAAAAAAATAATAAAAAAAAAAAATCGATATATGGATTACGTCGCTAGTCTGCAAACAGATGTATAGATCAATAATAGTCGGGGTGAGAGACTAAAAACAACGGAACAGCGGATTCCGTGTCAAAGAATTTCCACAGAAAGCTTTGAAGGATACGAAGATCTTACAGAAGGGTTTTTTATCATCACTCAGCAGCCATTGTATAATCTCACAGCCTTGAGATGTAAAACGAGGGGGTCTCCTACATTATGTTAGAGGAACGGACGCAGATGCAGTTCAACGTTGATAAATGTTAAGTAACGCACTCGGGACGTAAAATATTTTACCGAGAAAGATTTGAGTCGGATTACTTCCGAGGACTAAAACAAAATGCATGTTAAATGAGTCTGTAAGCACTCTGCTGGGCGTTCGATATCAAATGCATATTAACCCCTTCACGACAAAGCCTGCACGTGTACAGGCTCACAATGCATTGTTTTTAATGGGTTAAATGCCGGATGGGTGGGTAATAATCCTCCTATGCACTGCCAACAGGGACTTCCCGGCTGTGTTCCCTATCAGAGATCAGAAATAGGGGCGGAAAAAGCAAGGAGGTTGCCGGGTTGTGTTTTTAGAGGCGTTGGTATTTATCCGTGTGATTTGCTAAAGGGCTTTCTGCACGGCGCGGGATTCCACCGACCTTTCGTCTCTTTGGTTTCTTCTTCTTTGAATCGGCACAGCTGCTTTTTGGCCGCGTTGTTCAGAGATTTCATCGGCTGGTGAAATATCTTGTATTTTCCCACAACGGCTTTGTTGATCTCCTCGATTACGCCGTTTATCTGTTCGTACGTCAGGCGGTTCTTCATGTAACTAGTCATCCAAAAAAATAAATAAAAGATACGTTTGTAATGATCTTTCAAACATTTATAACAATAGCGACAACGTGTATTTATTTACCTCTCTGCCCAAAGTAGGCGGCCGGCCCCTGGCGGGGAAGAAGCCACAGATTCACTACCAAGATGGGAAAAGTGCTTGTTTTCATAACGCCAAATATCAAGGTTCAATCAGGCGGTGTGTTAACCCTTGTTAACCCAAGATGTGGTATAACTATTTCTTGGCCATGGTGGAGAGTTTGGAATCTGATTGATTGTTTCTGCGGACAGGTGTGTTTTATACAGGTAACAAGCTGATATTAGGAGCATTCCCTTTAAGACTCCCTAATCTCAGCGCATTACCTGTATAAAAGACACCTGGGAGCAACACATCTTGCTGATTGATAGGGGATCAAATACTTATTTTATTTAGTAAAATGCAAATCAATTTATGTGAAATGCTTTATTCTGGATTTTTTTGTTGTTATTCTCTCACTGTTCAAATAAACCTACCATTATAGAGGGGGTATAGGGGTTAAAAGGCATATCACGGCGCAGAGTGGCATATAGGAGGGTAAAAGGCATTTCTGGAGGCATAATGGCATATAGAGGGTTAAAAGGCATATCATGGGGCAGAGTGGCATATAGGGGGGTATAAAGCATTTCAGTGGGCAGAGTGGCAAGCCTGGGGGCAGATTTGAATAACTGGGGGGGGGGGGGCAGGTTGGCAAATAAAAGGAAATAAAAACAAAAAATATTTTTCTCAATCATAGCTTTCATTAAATATGAAAAAATAGTTTACATGAATATTTACTAGTAAAACTCTTTTCCTATAGGGTCAGGCTTTTTCTTTTTTTCCTAAATTAATATTCAGATTTGGGGGGGGGGTCGGGTCGTCTTATAATCGAGCAAATACGGTATATTATAAATGTTATTTTTAAAAATGTCTTTTTATTTGTTAAATTGTGCTGCCCCGCTGTTGTAAGACAGCTACTGAATCAGCCGGCGCTCTAATAAAACGCAATAAAGCCATTAAACCATCGCATTGGCCGTGAAGGGAATAGATTTGGTAGGTAGAAGTGCAGACGTTACTTACGCCGGGACATTTGCAAACTCCTGCACCGTTATCAGCTCCATTTCTTTTATGGCTTTCTCCTTGGTTGGTTTCTTCGGCGGCTCCGCATGCGCCGGGGCCTGACCGACATCCGGCGGCTCCCACTTCGCCTCATTACTGAAACGGAGAACAGGATTAAATGTCACCATAGTAACCGCTTGTAGGCAGTCGCATGCTATGAACAAACACTGACCCTGTTCCGGCAGAGCAACGCATAAGCAGCAGAAATTAAAGAGTTAAAAGAAAAAAACAAACATTTGTACAGTTTGCTGCTCATAATATGAAAGATGCAGTTGGAAGACGCACAAAGGGCCCCTATGTCTCATGCTTCCTCCTTGATTACAGACATATGTGTGTGTCCAAAAAAAAATTATATATATATATATATATATATATATATACACATACATACACACACACACAATGTAATACACATAAAAATGTAATGTACAAAAATGTAACAATATATATATATATATATATATATATATATATATATATATATATATATATATATATATATATATATATATACACACACACACAAATTTAGGAACAGGTGTAATGTCACACTTTATGCAGCAGGGGGCGCCTAAGGATTTTAAATATTCCCAGATAACTCTAGGAAGTGGATTACTGTTGTTTTATTGTTATTTTAGTAATGGCTGATAATGTGTACAAAGTGCAACTGTGGACAAAAGCACAATATGCAAAATCACAGCGGAGATATAAGCTTTACGAAATACACTAGACTCAGCAGCCGAGTACAGAAATCGCTTTGTTTAACCCAATAACGGTCATCGATTTACCTGCTCGGAGCTTTCTTGGGTAGATGCGGAGGGATGTTTTCCTTCATGTGAGACGCTTCGGCAAAATTATTAGCAAAGGTAGCCTGTAGTTCCTGCAGAGGAAGGCGAAAGACTTTACTTTAACCAACGGTAACAAAATAATGACGTACGGGTATCTGACACGCCAGTGAAAGCCCCAATTTGCACAACTTAGCGGTGTTCATGAACACCCCAAAGCACTCTCAGGGGTATACGCAGCACTATGGGTATATAAATAATAAAGTAAATTTAGATGAATATAAATGATGTAGATACTTTTAGAATTTGTCTAAATCCCACTGTTAAAAAGAAGGCAATATATTATAGACGGGGTAATATGGAGTATAAAACTAGTAGCACTTATTAAACTTTGTGATAGGAATAGAACATTAGCATAAGGACAAATTAAGCAACATATAGCCGTAAAGTTTGAGCACCCAATACCTTCATTTATTAGGCGTTTGAGGGCCGAGGGCGCTTTATTTATACTACTGATGAAGAGCTATTAGCCTTTAATCAGGGGCCGGAACTAAATCCACTGACAAAGTAACAAAAAAGTACAAAATTTAACATTTAATTAATCCGTTTAAAGCGGGAAATAATCAGCTAAAAAAATAGAAAAAAAAGACAAAATACAGGTAATATTAGAGACAAAATATGGATGGGGGGGCCTGTCATGTGACCCGGGCAACCCCATCTACCCTTTGGCTAATCTATGCATTTGTGATGACTTTACCCGTACCTTTTACAGAACGCTCGTCTTCCTCAGATCAACAGCCTGACCGGTAAACCTACGGACCTGGGGATTTTATATAAAAATCTGTAAGGGACTTTAATTTAACGGCGAGGCAGCTTCTCTTATCCGCATGAACCGGACGACCACATTCTCCTTGCCACAAACTACGCCGGTGAAGTCATAACGTGGACCGAACATGAATATTCAGTTGGGTTAAAGCCATGTAACTAGAGAGTATTTGTTACTCCACGCGAGTAACGTCACTGATCTGCGAGCCGCTTCTTACCTTCAGGGAGCGTGAAATACTCTCCTGCTTCTGAACCTCCGTCTCCAATTTGTTGAGAAGGTCATGCAGAGAATTCATTTCATGCGCGACTTTATTCAGGACGCAGGTCAGAGAGGGATCTTGTCCTGTAAAACAACAACACTTATCAGCTGGTGGTACCTGTACACATACTATACATAGTCCATTATATTATATATATATATATATATATATATATATACACAGACACATATAGAACGTAGTTTAATAGTTACCTATATTTCTCAGTTGGAGAGTCTTCTTGATTAAAGAAATCTTTGAGTTAACATGAAAACATAAATCATCCAGATCGGTCGATTCCATTTTGTGCGTCTGCCGAGAGAAAAACAAAATCATATAATGTATGGGGGGGCTGTAGTAGCCAAAAGAAGTGCTCTATCGGAGGGTCTGATGTACGAACCAGAGACCAGAGTAGAAGCCTCCATAGGGGATGAAAGGGAAGCACAGATTCCTTATAAACGCCGACAGAAATATTAACCTTTACTCGTTAAAGACCCCAATAATGCTCTCCATTCACAGCCTCCAAAACCTACAGCGACCCTGTAAGTCATAAACCTATAGAGATTGAACTGATCAGACATATCTATAGACATGATTGCTTCCTCCCTCAGATAATTAACCCTTTTAGAGATCAATCGGGTCACTGCTGTAGCAGCGGACCTGGGCAACCCCTGACATGCCACTTCTGCGGTTTGCAACTCCTATTATGCCTGGCCAACCCTTAACAATAACGGATTAGTATAGAACATTTTTACTAAAAGGGGCAGTCACAAGTGAAAAGATTTGGGAAAATCAGCATATTTAATAGATTGTAAGCAATCTCTCCCGGCATGCATTTTGTTATATATATATATATATATATATATATATATATATATACACACAGTATCTGCTGGCGCTATATACATAAATGTAATGTATCCCACAGTAAGGTTAACGCTAGAACAGCAGCAGCTGTCAAAGACAATAAATCCATCTCAATACCTCTTCCTTAAATCCGAATTAGAACCAGAACATCCAACACAGAGAACCAAACCGGCTGCCAGCTACTCAGCGCAATTCAAAATAACCGCCTGACGTCATCAGAAGCGGCCGCCAATAGCAGCTTCTTCGAGCTCTACACAATAGAGTAAAAAGTATAGTCACGTCTCCCTCGCCGGAAGCCATTTTGTCGAAGTCTACGCCAAGTTTTTAAAGATAAAATAAGCGACTCTGCAGAGATGACCTCAATGGTGCAGCGGCAAGAAAAGGGCATTTATTTGTAGTTGTTTGTGGTTGAGCTCTCCATTATAGGGGACCACGGAGCAAAATTCACCTTCTGTAGGACTCCGACAAAATGGCTGCTTATCTGGACCGTGTGCTCTGGAGAGACTTTTAGTGATTAGAACGTAGTGCTGCAGCTTTTGTTTAGAGCTGTTAGGACTGTTCCTGGCAACCTTTTATGTTTTATTTTATGTTATCATTTCTAATTTATTTAACAATATATTTTTTACGCTAAAATTATTTGTCACGTTAATTTGCACAATTTGTCTTTGTACATGGCATTAGCTTATGTTTGATGTTTACTGTTACCCCAAACCCTGTATTGTATAGTCTGTATTGAAAATTCAATTAAAGATATTTATACGTCTCCGGGACGTCACTATATACGTATCGCTATCGGAAACATTTCTATATATATATATATTCATCAATGTAGCATAGCAGCGGATGACCTTGTTAATACATTATCAATATAGTCACCAGAGATCAATGAAGATGTTGGCTGTCAAACAAAAAGTTTAAAAAATGCTTTGAAATTATTATTACTATTTATTTTTTTTATTTTTTTTAAACAAAATTATGTTTCTTTAACCCCTTCAGTCCCAGGGGGTTTTGGTACCTCACGTCCTGGAGCAATGTTTCCATTTTTGCGCTATGTCGGTTCAGCGATGATTCTCTTTTCCTGTGAATAGTGTACCCATGTAAACTATATATTGTTATTTTAAGGAGAGATAGAGCTTTCTTTTGATACCATAGTTAGACGATTAGCTGGATGGGAAATTTAGTAAATACTAGCGAAAATTAGAACTTTTTTAAATAAATTTTCCCTCTGAATCCTTACAAAATTAGGTAAAGTGATGGAAAATCCCCTTCAAATTTATCAATTCAGGTGTCCTTTCCCAGCACATATAGGGAACATACTGGAAGGTGTACATTATTTGTAGAATTTTTATGGTTATGGCTTAACGGGTTTGGGGGTTGTGAACGGGGGCAGGAGGGTTATATTGGGTAGATGTTTTGTTAGGGCAATGGGATGTAATTTTTTTTTTATTATTTTATTATTATTATTATTATCTTTTTTATATATATTTTAAAATTTTGTATTTTTTTTTATATTTTAATTGTTATTAATGCCAGTGATTTATCTTAATAAATCTGCCTGACGTTGTAACTCTTGAGTGCCTGGAGCCTTTATTTATCTATTAATGCCACTTTATTGTTTTTTTTAATTATTATTATTATTTTTTTTAAATCACTAACCTTTTTTTTTTTTTCCTCTTTTTCATTTTGCATGGTTTCTCACTCTCCTCTTCGCGATCCCCCTGCACCGATCACACTGTGATCTCTATGCAGGTCCTCACAGACGTGAGTCGCAGCGTCTGTGACTTATCAGAGTGACCGGATATCCCAACAGGGATGATGTCCGCAGTATATTTTCTCTTTTTCAGACCATTCTCTGTAAACCTTAGAGATGGTTTGGGTGAAAATCTGAAACACTCAGACCAGCCCGTCTGGCACCAAAAACCACCATGCCACGTTCAAAGTCACTGAAATCCCCTTTTTTTCCCCATTCTGATGCTCGGTTTGAACTTCAGCATGCTGTCTTGGTATATTCACGTATATATAAGTTACACCAGCAGAGGGCAGTCCATCTGGCACGGCTGCCTCAGAGGTCCGCTCATGATTTCATAACCAACAATCATTGATGTTTACAGCAGGGGTTAATTGCATCCCTTGGCATTCTCTAAAACACAATATGTGTTGTTTTCCCTGTTGATAACATTGCCTATAGGAGTGTCTCGTGCTTTATTATGAAAGTCCAGTTATACGCAGAAACCCTATTGTTTAAAAGAAGCAATTACCATTTACTCCTGAACGTGGCCGGGTCCTGACGCTTATTTTTCGTAGCTTACTTTGCCTGAGCCTTCAAAAAAAATTTAACATTTACCTCATATGGAAGCTGCAGCTTTGGGGCTACTCTCGTCCTTTGTGGTCCAACAATCCTTGCCACTGATTGGCTGCTTCAAACAGCATACAATACCTTAACATTAAGGGAATTAATTATGATGCGGGTGGGTATGATGATGGTCTGGCGCAGCTTTACACTTAAACATACATACATACCTACTCACCCACTGTAACATCACACACTCTTAACACCTTACATTACATACACACACGCTTTCACATACACTCACTCTAACACCTTACACATACATACATACATACATATATATACTCACCCACTGTAACATCACACGCTCTTAACACCTTACATATACATACACACACGCTTTCACATACACTCACTCTAACACCTTACACATACATACATACATACATACTCACCCACTGTAACATCACACACTCACTCTAATACCTTACACATACACACACTTTCACATACACTCACTCTCACACCTTGCACATACATACACTCTAACACCATAATTTAGAAATTAATACATACGCACACCTACCCACTCTAACACCATACATATATAAACAAACATCCACTCCAACACCATAACTTACAAATACATACATACAATACATACATAAAACAATTATAATACACACACACACTCTCTCCGATCATCTGTGCCGCTTACACACTTCCCACCTCCCTCTGAATTTTTATGCTCTGGTTTTAGGACAGCTACATGTTTATTTGCAAAATTTATTATCTACTGTGAAAGTAATTTCTGTGTTTTAAGGAAATTTGTTTTCAGTAATTTATTTAAATGAACTTGAAAATAGTTAATTTTAATACTTTGCATTAATCGGACTTTAACGGGGCTTTCCCAGGTGATGATGTCACGGGCCACAGTGATATCAGGAACTAAATGTTTTTATGTATCTTATTTGTTGAACTCAGAAGCAGAATTTTTATCCTTAGAAGGCCTTCCCACAAGGTCATACCCAGCGCCTTCCACATTTACAAAAAAATAATTAATGAATTTTTAAAAAATGACTGCTCAATTAAAATATTAGGAACCCCCGCAGAAGTCACGGATGAATAAATTCAAGCGAAAATCAAGAGGCACCTACATATAAGCCTCAGAATCAGACGTCGGATTGGAAAATAACAGAACCATTAATATTCAAAGTGTTCCACGCTTGGGTTTATTGCATCATTTGTATCATCTAGAGCACAATATGAATCATTTACCGTATTTGCTCGATTATAAGACGACCCTGATTATAAGACGACCCCCCAAAATCTGAATATTAACTTAGGAAAAAAAAGAAAAAGCCTGAATATAAGACGACCCTAAAGGAAAAAAGTTTTACCAGTAAATGTTAATTCATGTAAACTATTTTTTTTAATAAAAGCTATGATTGAGAAAAATATTTTTTTTGTTTTTATTTCTTGTATTTTCCAACCTGTCCCCCAGTTACGCACATCTGCCCCCAGGCTTGCCACTCCAATATGGCACTGTGGCCCATGATATGCCTTTTAACCCTCTATATGCCACTGTGCCCCATGGTATGCCTTTTGACCCCCTATGTGCCACTCTGCCTCCAGAAATGCCTTATACCCCTATATCCCATTCTGGCATTTAGGGGGTTAAAATGCATATTATGGGGCAGAGTGGCATATAGGGAGGTATAAGGCATTTCAGGAGGCAGAGTGGCATTAAGGGAGTTAAAAGGCATTGTATAGAGCACTCTGCCTCCAGAAATGCCTTATACCCCTATATGCCACTCTGGTAAGTGTGTGTATGATGGGGGGGGGGGGTGAGACAGGAGGATCCAGGTCCCCTGCAGCGGTGCGGGGGATCTGGATCTTAGTCTCCTAATCAGACTCTATTTGAGGTCTGATTAGAAGACGACCCCGATTAGAAGACGAGGGGTATTTTTCAGAGCATTTGCTCTGAAAAAAACCTCGTCTTATAATCGAGCAAATACGGTATTTTGTTCACAATAATATAACGTTGCCTATAGGAAAAAGTGTCCCCCGTGCTAAAAAAGAAAAGAGCTTTTATTTCCCCAGAAACTAGGGATTTCTTTTAAAGAAGCCATTCCCGTTGACTGCTGAACGTAGACTTGTCTCGCCGTCTTCTTTCATAGCTTACTTTGCCTGGGCCTCTGTATATTCGTGCGGAGAAAGTCCTGCGTCTCTCTCCAGCATGTATCTTGTGCCCTACAATGCGCCAGGAGCTCTCCTCCCCACATCAACGGAAGGGGGAAGAAAGGAGATTGGGACACCACACAAAACGGTGCTCCCGGTGGCTCCAGCAGATGCCCCGCTCCAGGGAACGAACGCACGTATACATTACTCTTGCCGAATTTATTTGCCCTGGCTAATGCTTCTTTGGCAAATTTCAAGCTGTCATAATTATGGTCTTTTTCTCCTACCAGGAAAAGGATGGGACCTTTAGCTTTCTCCAGAGGCAGTATGGAGTCTTGGTATTCTGTTGTCCTTGTATCGGCCATCATGTGACTTATGTCCATGGCTCCGATGTCTGTCACCAGAACTTTTTCTACCTCATATGGAATTCCTTCGACGCACAGATCTTTATAGGTCAGAACGGTCCCGTTTATAGCGTTGGTTCCGTTGATGCAGATGGTGGCCTTCACTTGGGGCAGATAGGAAGCCATAGCCAGTGCGATTTCTGCTCCTTTACACACAGCTACAACCCCAACTCCGTCACTCAACACCTGGAACAAAATACAAAGGACTGGAATCATTGAACTCCCTGATGTGATTCTCACCAACGATTCTTATAAATTGCCAGTAATATTTACATTCCCTCACTGTATAAACCTCTACCACTTCTGCTGGGAGGCTATTCCACTTCCAGAAAATCTGCGTGATCGTGTCCTGGCTTTCCGACACGGTAACACTTTAATGCTCCGGTTCTTATATGTTTTAGGTCTATCTGAAATCACTGATGTTCTGTACACCCGAGGCTTACTGTAGACATATGATCTACAAAGAATACATGGCTGTATTTAAAAATCACGCATGATGTAGAGTAATTGGTTAAAATATATCATCTCTTAACTGATAAACCAATCAGATCCCTCCGGCAGGTATAGCGGCAAATGCGCTCTGTTTAATTGTTTATTTTATAATTTTGTATTAGAATTAAAGACTTACTTTTGGGTTCCTCAGAAGGATTTGAGCAGCTTCTTCGAAATATGTTAAATCTATTGATCCCAGGAATTTTGGCAGGTCGTCATAAGCGAAGTAAGCCAAAGCGAGGGACGCAAATCCACGACTGGCAAGGAGACCGCTTCGAAACTCAACCAATCCTCCGACACCCCCAAACATGTCAATGACTCCTGGGAAGGGACCCTCACCTAAAGAATACGATGAATACATTAACGACGCAATGATAAATATTGGTTCCCCTACCCAGCTCGTAGTTTCCTACCAGCATGGCACCGCTGTCCTGGCACTGGCTCATGAGATTCCTTTGCGTGGACATCTGAGAGCCAGGCGCGTGGAGTACCAGCTTACCCGGCCATTTTTCTGGCCCAGAATATCTTGCAATTGCAAGATCTTTTGTCGCAGTTGTCAATGGAGGCAACCCCTTTATTATTCTAGGAGTAGCTGTAGACATTATGGGACCCTTGGCCAGGCCCAGCTGTACAGGGAAAAGGTTTATTCTTACGGTAGTGAACTTTAACCCTGGTACCCTGAAGTTGTTGCCCAAGCTGATAACGCTGCCGAGACTTTGTGGGGTAAAGCCTATCTAAACCACTATGTATCATCCTCAGACCAACGGAGCCCTGAGACAGATGCTTTGAACCTTCACTTAGTCTCAGAGACTGCAAACACTACCTCCCTTAACTGCTCTTCACATACCGAGAAGTACCTCAAGAGTCTATGGGCTCCCCTCTCGTTGAGCTATTGTTCTGCTGTGTTTGTATTTTTATTTATTATTATTATCATTATTATAGTATTCTTCACGCATGCAAGCCATTTGGTCTCAGAACAGATATAGTGAAGGACAGTTTCTTACCTGGAGGAAGGAAGAGAGCTCCCCTGACCCTTCCTTCTCTGATCTGAATTCTTTGCACCCCAGGAGCCACATACCACCGCTCGAGAACTGTTTTGACAGCAGGAGGGTCTTCAGAACCTGAGAAAAAGACCATGTTGGGATAGAGCTCTAGGTGGACGTGAAATGGACTTCCTATGACATCTCGTTTCATCAGCCTTAGGAAGGGGGTGACTGGTTTCAGAGCCCAGAAAAGCCCCATGGGACAAACACCTTGAAAATCTCCACCGATGGCAGGAGTACGATCTAGATCCACGTTCCCCTCCGTATCGGTTTTGTAAAAAGCCTGGGAACGGAATATCTTTCCTTTCTCATCCTTCAGCCAGGCTTTTAGCGTAATGAGCTGTTGTGGTGGCAAACCCCATGCACGGATCCGCACCGGTTCATCTGCCAGCGCTATCTCCGGTGTGGCTGTGAGACCGATCATATCTGAACTTCAAGGATGGTGCTGCAGATCCAGTAGGAGAATGTTTCCAACAGACTGACCGAAGTAAAGAATGGGGCTAATAAGAAACAAAAGTAATCATTGTCTCGTAAACCAGGATTTTTACAAGATGATCAGAAAATAATAAATAATAAAATAAGCAGAAAATAATAATAAAACATCCTATAGATCACATACATAGGTCTGTCTGAGGAATACAGGCATCACTCAAAGTGAATACACTATATTCTTTACCTGGCGGTAAATACCCAAGAGAAGCACGTCACAAGGAGTGAAGAAATAAAGAGTTGAACCTATTAATGAATCTCGTTAAGTTAACAGTGAGGTTCAACTGAAGGTTTGAATGCATGGCTGCAAAGAACGATTTCCCTAGCGCATTATTTTATAGTTAAGAGATTAATCTGCTCTCTGACCTCATTTGTGGACCTGTTTAATATAATCCTTGCCACCTGACATAACTCTCCAACCTTGCCAACTGCCAAGAGCCACTAACAGTTCTGTTGGCTTAAGACTCCTGTTTACCATATCCTGCCCCATCTTCTACAAGTTGGTCTACTATTAACTCGTTATGTCGGACTTTGCTCTGCCCACTACCTTCTTGTATAAGGGGACTAGTTAGATCCTAACAAGTGGCTCTCAGGTCACATCAGGGTAGCCTATATCACAGGGTTAAGAAGGTTGATCATCTAAGCAATAGCTTTGCAAGATATGGCCACATATTTATGCCTCAGGTACGTGCAGGGCCAGTGAGGCGAGTGATCCATTTGCCTTGGGCGCTTTGAGGGGGCATAGAAAGCAGGTCTTTGGAACAGAGGAGTCTCTGCACAACCCTCTCCAAAAACGTTAGGGAGACAGTGATAGAGAGAGTAAGTTATGGTGTACCACCATCAGTGTCTGGCTCACTATATAATGATGAGTCATGCTGTACCACCGTCAATGTCCCTTTTATTAAATGAAGAGACTACATCTGCCCCCTAAACAGCCTGCCTGTGCCACATCTGCCCCGTAAGCATTCTGCCTGTGCACCCTGGTCCCTTAAACAGCTTGTCTGTGCCACTTCAGCCCCTTAAACAGCTTGCCTTTGCCATCTCTGCCTCCAAACCTCAAAAATGATTCCTTAAAAAATAGGGTGTGCATTGCTGACATGGACATGCTGGGTGCTGTTATTTATTTAAAGCATTTTATTGTTTGTGTTTCTCTCATTTGCTATTTCTTGCACACTGGGATATATCACCTGGCTTGTGCTGGCCCTCTGGGGCAAATGCCCAGTGGGTCTCTGGCTGATACCACCCCATACGTACTCCTTCGAGCTCCATACTTACTCCTGGATCAGTGCGGCCACAAGGAGAATAATGTATCTTATTCACAGTATTTAATGTGTAGCTGTTTATATACATGTTTTTTTTTTATCACTTGTAGGATTCATTCACTCAAAAATACAAACCAGAGACAGAAGGATTTGGTTGGATTGTGTGCGCCCGCAGCATTTCATTCTTGCGTTGGTGCAACATTCCAACGCGCTAACTTATTGAATGATTAACTCATCTTAACACTAACTCTGTCGAGCATTCATACATTTTACATTTAACAACAACAATAACCACCTTATGACCTCATAAGTCATAAGACACGCTTAAATAAAATCTCATTAATGGCATCATCATGCCAACAGAACGCATGCCGGCATTACCACAACATTACCGTAACATTACGTTCCCTAATGGATCCTGCCCCTAGGAAGCCATCACCAGCAAGCTTATTGAGACGTCCCGCCGCCTGTCGCCATCCAATTAACGACCTGTCCCAAAAATCCTTTCCGGAACCAACGCCACAACCCGTTTGGTAACTCTATTACAGTCTAATGTGTGAGTCGGCCAGGGGAGGCCATGAGTCTTTTATTAAATGAAAAGCCTACTTAAAAAAGACTTTTATCAAAAGGGTGATGATAAAACATGATTTCTCATTACCGCCCCCTTTAAATAATCTCTTCAATTAAAAATACGTAGAAAGATTGGGCCTGTTTGTGATTATAATACAAAAAATCCAGCGCTACGCGACGGCAGCACAACTGTGTTACACTCCTCTGAGTTAAAGCCCACGGCAAACAACACTGTTCTCTCGCAGCGGCCTTAGTAAAATCTGACATTCATGCGGCGTGTAGCAAAGGCACGGTGCCAAGACGTTATACTTACATAACTCCCGGGAAATACACCGAGCGGAGGAAAAGAGAAAGGGTGGAGAGACACGAGGGCACGAGAGGGAAGGCCGACTGGGAGAGGTGGAGCGGAGAAGGAATTGCTGCCTTGATACGCTGTTTATCATAAATGCAAACTACAACTATAAGGATTTAGGATCCAGCCCTCATATTATTATTATTATTATCTTTTATTTATATAGCGCCAACAATCTACGCAGCACTTAATACAATACATATATTCAAGAGGTCTGACAAGATGAGAAGTGACAGACAAACCGATACATTAGGTGGAGAGACTCGGCTTGCAATCTTCATACCCACGTCTCTCATAAATGATGATTTTTGGAAATGCATTCAGCAGGGTCTGGCTATAAATTTCCCTGCCACCCAGCTCAAAATGTGTTTGGCCAAATATATATCTCCTGTTTGCTGGGGTCCGCGTGCCCCATACTCTCCGCGCTGTCGGAAAGGATCCAACCATGCAGAAGTCGTTTAAATAAACTCTTAAAGGGACCCTACACCTTTAAATCCACGGTGTCCCCCTTACAAATGTATGAGGGGTCCTGCAGAATTCCCTATAAGCATCTTTCCTTAAGTGACTATAGTTTTATATACCGTATTTGCTCGATTATAAGACGACCCTGATTATAAGACGACCCCCCAAAATCTGAATATTTATTTAGGAAAAAAAGAAAAAGCCTGAATATAAGACGACCCTATAGGAAAAAAGTTTTACCAGTAAATGTTAATTCATGTAAACTATTAAATTTTTTAATAAAATCTATGATTGAGAAAAATATTTTTTTGTTTTTATTTCCTTGTATTTTCCAACCTGCCCCCAGTTACGCACATCTGCCCCCAGGCTTGCCACTCCAATATGGCACTGTGGCCCATGATATGCCTTTGAACCCTCTATATGCCACTGTGCCCCATGATATGCCTTTTGACCCCCTATGTGCCACTCTGCCTCCAGAAATGCCTTATACCCCTATATGCCACTCTGGCATTTAGGGGGTTAAAAAGCATATTATGGGGCAGAGTGGCATATAGGGAGGTATAAGGCATTTCAGGAGGCAGAGTGGCGTTCAGGGGGTTAAAAGGCATTTCATAGAGCACTCTGCCTCCAGAAATGCCCTATGCCCCCATTTAACACTCCCCCCCCCACACACACACACTTACCGGTGCTTCCAAATTCCTGCTGTATTGCCGGGGCAGCAGTCTTCCTTCTGTCTCCCGCTGCAGCCGGAAGGAGGTGTGGCTAGCAGCGGGGGTTGTCTGCGTCCATCGCGCAGACCTTCCCCGGCTGTCAGAGATCAGAGTTCCCTTCGGTGCGGGGAACTCTGATCTCTGACAGGCGGGGAAGGTCTGCGCGATGGACGCAGACAACCCCCGCTGCTAGCCACACCTCCTTCTGGCTGCAGCGTAAGTTGTCTACGCGGATCGCGTGGACGTCAACCCGCTGCCCTGGTATACAGCAGGAAATTGGAAGCACCGGTAAGTGTGTGTGGGGTGGGGGGGAGTGTTAAATGGGGGGGGGACAGAAGGATCCAGGTCCCCTGCATCGCTGCAGGGGATCTGGATCTTAGTCTCATAGTCAGACCTCTATTTGAGGTCTGATTATAAGAGGACCCCGATTAGAAGACGAGAGGTATTTTTCAGAGCATTTGCTCTGAAAAAACTTTGTCTTATAATCGAGCAAATACGGTATTTAACTTTAAACAACGCATAAGAGCGTATTTACAAAGTACTTTCATATGCATTGATTGTTTAGGGGGCTCCCAGGGAGTGTCCCTTTAAGATAAAAATACTTCAAAGCTTACTTTTCATATAAGAAGGCTTTGTGTTTATTACCACTTTGACTTTCCCCTCGGGACTCATCTGTCGATATATTCCTTTACTTTTTTGTTCTGTTTCTGGAAATGCAAAGCACCAAGAGAAAGCAAGGACATGGTACCTATATATATATATATATATATATATATATATATATATATATATATATATATATATATATATATATATATACATACACACCGGTATTATATATATAGACAGATAGGAGAGCTCAGGGTGGATTTGGGGGGTTGGAGGGAGAAGATCGAAGTACTGGAGATGTGGTGAAGGAGAACGGATAATGAAATAAGAGAAAAAGAGATTCCTTCAACTAGAAGAACAAACATGTTAGATACATTATACTTTACATTATATAGTGGACCTGAATCAACAAATCTCAAGGCATATAGACCCATGTGCATTTAGTTATCCTATATATACAATAATATACACATATACTACACATTGACGCAACACAACCCATCTACAGCAAGATACACTGTACAATAATACAACGAGGTCCATAAACAGACACATTGTAACACCGACAGTATATAACACTATATATTATATAATCTATGTAGTATATATATGTTATATATTTAATATATTGAGATATTATTAAAATATATCCTGAATCTGTCAATATGTTTTTACAAAAGCTTTTAAAATTTATGATTGATTATAAGTATATCTCAAGTATATATATATATATATATATATATATATATATATTAGGTTTGAGACCCCTAAATGATCTAATAAATAAGAGCACGCAGCATGAATATCCTACATACAGAAAGAATAACTATGGTAAAAATTTGGATTTTTCTAGGTAAAAATAAAGTATAAACCTCATTAGTGGTAAACTAGTAAACAGAAAATATACTCACTGCTGGTAGGTACCTTTTGGAGCTCAGCGAGCGGGGGAGCTTTTATTATCTGTTATCTACAGAGCAAAGGTTAATAATTGTAATTGCAAAATCATAGGGCAAGGGCAGCCAAGTCGGGTCAAGAGACACTGGTGTTTTTTAGAGCAGGGGCAATAATCATACCTAAGACTTCTCGGGGTTTGCCCCTAAACTTCAGGGGTTTTGACCTAATCCCACGGTAAAAGTGTTGATTCTCTGTGTCACGTGGTTAGTTCTTCATATTCTGTCCTGTTGGGATCATATTTAAGCAGGGCCGGACTGGTAATGAATCAGCCCCATATATCTCATTGTGTGGTTGACCTCATGTGCCCACACGTCACCCCAGGGGCATGGCTAGAAACCACAGGCCCCTAAACAGTCTGCCTGTGCCATCTATGCCCCCTCAACAACCTGCCTTTGCCACCTCTGCCCCTAAACAGTTTGCCTGTGCTATCTATGCCCCGTCTAAAACCCTTCCTGTCCCACCTCTGCCCCTTAAACAGCCTGCCTGTGCTATCTATGCCCCCTCAACAACCTGCCTGTGCCCCCTCTGCCCCTTAAACAGCCTGCCTGTGCCAGCTTTGCCCCTTTAAACGTACGCCGTTCGGTGGCTGTTGATCAGGGTCACTTAGGGTATCCCCAGCCTGGCCCTATATATGACAATGTTTACAGCGCTTTATGTAACCGAGTCAGTTTTTATTTACTTTAAAGGAGAATAGTGTATTTTATTTTACTTTTAGCTGTTTATATACATGTTTTTTTTTTATGACAGCGCATCACTCATAGGATTCATTCACTCAAAAATACAAACCAGAGATAGTAGTATTTCGTTGGATTGTGTGCGGCCGCAGCGTTTCATTCTTGCGTTGGTATCTATAGAATGATTAACTCAGCTTAACACTAACTCTGTCAAGCATTAATACATTTTATAACAGCAACAATAACAACCATTTTATGACCTCATAAGTCATAAGACACACTTTAATAAAATCTCATAAGTTACGGCATCATGCCAACAGAACGCATGCCGGCATTACCGTAACCTTACACTAGCAAGTGGACCGGCATGAACTAACATTACGATCCATAATGGATCCTGCCCCTAGGAAGCCATCACCAACAATCTTAATGAGGGGCACTGCCGCCTGTCGCCATCCCATTGACGACCTGTCCCAAAAATCCTTCCCAGGACCAACACCGCAGCCCGAACATGTGGACCCCATCACATGCGGGGGCTCCTCCACAACTTCACTTCTTTGACAACTTAAAATGATGGTTCTTAAATTAAATAGGGGCTTTGAGCTTGTATTAGTCTCCATATAGCATTATTATCATTTCTTTAGGGTTTTTTTTTCTTTTTTGTTTTAGTACATTTTAGTATGTCCTGAGTTCGCAAAGCCCACTATGTTTATGAGTCACATATTGAACTATACATTGCACAGGACCATTTTAGCCCATCTTGAGAAGGAATCACACCTTTCAGGCAACAATCAGTGGCAAAACACAGGTATATTTAAACTAATGGGTACACCGGGGTTATTAGGCCCACCCCCGAGGAATGCTTGAAGAGCCAGCACTGGAACTGACTGGCAGTATGTATACCACAGACACGTCCATATAGCTGGGAAAAAGGCACAAATGCATATAAGGGGATTCTGCAGAATATATTCATACCTTATCAAGGGGCATACCACGGAAAAAAACGACCACTCGGCAATCATATGCGTTGAGTGGATACGATGACTGGAGTGTCCCTCATCAGCACTTTTTAATAGGACATACACATTTTTTTTTATTTCAAGTAAAGCAGGTCTCCTTAACTTATTCCTATCAGTAGTATTTAAAGAATGCTGGTTATTCACTCACCCAGCTGCTGCTTGCCAGTATCTACCATCAACCATTACAAAAACCATAGCAAAAGCATAAAAAATGTAATTTTATTTCATTATTAAAATGAAAGGAAAAAAAAGGACGGTAAAAAGGCGTGCCGCTCTGCCAATTTTTGTGAAGCATAAAGAACATAAAAACCCCTTATTTCATCATAATCAAAAAACAAAAACAAAAAAACATCCAGTTTCTATTTTTGTCATTGAAATATACAGAATATTGGAATTTTTAAATATTTTATTTCAAAAACCACAGTTCTTTTTACAATCAGGTATAAGGTCTTATAATAAATCATCATGCTACATTATTACGTTGCCCGATACATTGAAAAAAGCAGCAAAAGAAAAGTCTCCCTTTATTATACCGCGGGACATTTGACTGTTCCGAAATGTGTTTCCTTGTAAATAAAAAAACAACAAAAAAAAACAAAAAACGAAACGCTTAATACAATTCTATTTATCATCAAATCTTGAAAAGTGATTTTTTTTAATTTATTTTTTTGTTGTTATCTTTGCATTTAGTTCAGAGAAGTTGGTATCCATCCCGGGAGTCCCGGCAAAAGATGACACACATGCTTATCATTCCACATAACTGTAAGAAAAAAGTAAATGGTTGGCAGGAGGCAACATTCAAGGATTATTTACAAAAAAAACCCTTACTTTTCACTTAAAATTATTTTCATTTATTTAAAAAAAAATTGAACAATCTTGGAAGCGGAGAGCGTTTTTAGTGGACAAGGCAGACTAACCGCTTATTAACCCTTACAATGATAATGCTGTTTGCATGATATAACACTTGGACCTCAGAGGTACATTAAGTGACTTAACAAAAAAAGGTATCCCTTTTCTATTAAATCCTAAAAAAAAATGTTATGTCTGTAATAAGATATACAATAAATAGAGTCAGCTTTAATATCATCATTTATATTATTTGTCATTAAAAAGGCTAGGCGTCATTCTCTTGGTGAGGTCATAGAAAGAGGGATGCGGACCCAGAGACCATCCGGCAGAGGATACTTTTGGTAGTATTATATTTACCAAGATCTCCTAATTGCCCCGATGAATTAGCCTTATGATGAAGGCAGGGTTTAACGTCCCTTTAAATGGTAAGATTTAAAGATCTACTGAATCTAGAACATGCAACGGAACACGGTGTTCATAAAGCATATGCGAATGAATAAATGCCATTACAGGAGATGTACAGTAAACCTACCTCCACAATAACAAATCCAAGGATGACCAGCAGGGAATAGCTCAGGACTTTGTGAATCAACGTTTCAAGCTTGATTTCGCAACCCTGTTATGGGACAAAAGCAATTAAAACACGCTTAATATTAATGTTACCTTTGGCTGCAAGCAACGCCAAGGGATTCATACGAAATCCCAACAGGTTCTAGAATGAATCAGGTACTGAGAGAACCCTGACTTGCTGAAACTACCCCAGGGGGTGTAAATTGCACCCGCTATACAGGAGTCTCCGGGAGGCAAATGCAGTCACCTGCAAGCAAATTTTTAATGTAGGGACTGTAAGAAGCGCTATGGAAATTGGAAATAATATAAAATGAATTTAATAATAATAATATTAAAATGAATTTGGGTTTTAAAGGGATCGTATGCAACACCTAGCGGTGATTTTACCTGTAAAGAGCGCCACCTAGTGTCAGTACACAGATTTAACAAAGTAATAAATTACTAGGCTCTGATGAAGACCAGCTCTGGGTCGAAACATTGGGCAGTGTTTGCATATATATTTCTGCTTGATCAGTAAACTATTTTTATATTGTCTCTGTTATGTTTATATTTTGTATGCAAATCTGCCAGCCGCAATGCTAATTTGGTAAAAGAAAATTCTATGAAAAGGCTCTAGGACATTGTACAAATATTGTTAACTTTACCAATAAAGTCAATGTTTCTACAGATAATATCTCTGCCGGCTTTCTGCGGCGTGACTTGGCAGGAAAGCGGTTTTCTCACCTCCGTGTTTAGTTGGTCTGGGAGAGACAGGCTTCCGTCGCAGTTTGTGGAGTTCTTTTTACAGCAGCTCAGCGGCGCGGAGTCGTTGGCGCTCAGTGTATGCCATTTACCAGTCCTCCAGGATGTGTAATTTTTGACTCCACAACACACAAGCTGTAAAAAAATAAATAAATAATAAAAAGAAATGTATATTATATATATATATATATATATATATTACTGCAATATACTTGGCACTGGTTATTAATTAGGAAATTAGGGGGAAAATATATATTTTCTTTACATTTAACATATTTTCAATCAGTCTTTGTTCACATCTTAGATTCAGGAGCCGCATGCCGATCCCATGCGTGTTTAAATCCCCTCTAATTCATTCTATTACCTGTTCTTGAATAAAATCGACAGCTGAGCTCTGTACGTTTTTCCCATCGTATTCCTGGAAAAGGTTGTTCATGTTTTTTTCCAGTTCAGGATTTATCTGAGATAAAACAGACAGTTATTGTGAGATTAATGCCTACTTCCTTAAAATAAGAAAAATGATGCATTTATATATCTGTAGCACAGATCGAAAACTCTTTTTTTTTTTATTTCTGCAATTTATCAATATTTCTAGTCAATTCTCCAGGTGTAAGCCGGGTAAAGCGCCGCTTCTCCAGCTCACCACGAAGAGACTCAGGGTTGCGGGAGAGGCGGTGCTGCACAACCTATGCACCGCCCACTTCCCTTCCAAAAATGGGCATGTTTCTGTGGGACCGCCCACCGACATCAGTGGGACGGACTTCCTGAAAAGGAAGGGCTCCGGGTAGCCTTAGCCTGGATGTTCCCAGGTATGCCTAGGCCTGACGTTGGGCAAAACCCCAGCTGCCCTCTTTCACTTACCGCCATACCGACAATCTACCCCACTAACTGCCAGGATATGTAAGGGTCCCGGGGTTCGGCACCTACCGGGATGCCCGCCTGTCCAATCCGGCAGGTCCCGCGCCGTTCGCGGCGCCGCCTCCTCGTCCATTCGCGGCACGCCAGCTACTAGACGCGCACGCGCGCGTCACAACAAAACTTTATGCGTTCCCTGCCGCGGACGGCGGGGAACGCGCCTGAGTGACGTCACGCACGTAGGCGTGGCGTTCACGAGTGGGCAATTCAAAAACTGAGCACTGAGACTCATTCAGTGCTCAGTTATTGTGCTGTGCAGTTCGTGTGTTTCTCGCCCTTCGTTCCTGAGTTTACCCTTTGTGTACCAGACCCGGCTTGTAGTTGATTGACCCTTTGTGCACCAGACCCGGCTTGTATGAGATTGACCCTTCGTGTACCAGATCCGGCTTGTATGAGATTGACCCTTGGTGTACCAGACCCGGCTTGTATGAGATTGACCCTTTGTGTACCAGACCCGGCTTGTATGAGATTGACCCTTGGTGTACCAGACCCGGCTTGTATGAGATTGACCCTTTGTGTACCAGACCCGGCTTGTATGAGATTGACCCTTCGTGTACCAGACCCGGCTCGTTCAAGATTAACCCCTCGTTTACCAGACCCGGCTCCTGTTCCTCAGCCTGCTTCCTGCTTTCCGGTCTCCACCTGTATTGTTTTTAGGAACTCCTCTAGAGTTCCCAACAGGATATGACATCATACCTCAGTCTGAAGCATGTGCGTCGGGGAGTGAGGACACATAGTGTAGACAAACCAGTTACAAGGGAGTTTGGTGATCCTCTAACTGACCAAAGAATAAGCAGCACGCCTGGGACCCTGAGAGCCCGTATGTGGCCCCTAGGTCTAGTCCCCTAGGCAAAAATACACCACTGCCTATAGGCTTATAATGGGATACTATACCACAGTGGTTAAATACGGCAGTGACTAGACTACGTCTGATTGATGTTGGTGGAGTTGTGGATATTTGGAAAACGGTCAAAATCGGACAATTTAACTATTGTAAGAATTACAGCCATCCAATCCAAACCATCCAATCATTTTCTAGCCAACGTTTTTTTTTTTAATCTCCTCCCCTTCTGTAATATGTATTTTTGTTTTGTTTTTTTTTACTTTACTTTGTTTGTATCCTTCAGGTTTATGGTAAGATATTTATTAAGAAATTAAATATTTAAAAAAATTAAAAAAGAATAAGATAATTTAAATACCGTTAATACGACTTCCAAAGGGTATTTGTACTGGGTCATTATTCCATGTTATACCAGCATTGATACGATTTTTTATATTCATTTTCTAGTCTTAAATGTAAATTTTTTATACAAATAAATAAATAAATGACAAAACCGAAGAGCGGTTGAAACAGATTTTGTCTTTTCAGTAACAATTATCGGTAATAACACACAATGAGGACCTTACCTTGTCTTTGTACACAAGTCCTAGGACGAGGGCAGTCACTCCCGCGGCAAATATGGCCGTGATCAGGAACATGAACTAAAAATTTGGGTAGAGAACAAAGAAAATGAGCCTTTGGCAGACCGTGCTTAGTATATGGGTGCTCCGTATTGTTTAAGGCATTTAAAGGCTGCAAGGGAAGCAAGATAAAGAAACGTACAATTTCATTTTCAATCCATCTAGGCATTCCCTCACTGTATTAACCTCTACCACCTCTGCTGGAGGGCTGTTCCACTTATCAACCACCCTCTTAAAGTAAAACATCCTTACATTCTGACCCTTTAGTGTTAGATTCTGGCCTCTTGTTGTAACATTGTCCTCCTTTTGAAAGAAACTTCCGTCCTGCACCTTTCTTCCGTCCTGCACTCTTTTTATGTATTTAAATGTTTCTCCATCCCCTTTCTCTTCTTTCCTCTAAATCTGTCTGTCGGCTCCCTCTCTCGGTGTACAATAGATATGAACACATTAGGAAAGAAGAAGAGCTTACACTCTAATTACACTGTAATGTATGCAAATATATCTACTACACATGCTTGTTGAGTGTGTAATGGCAAAGCCTATTCGGGGGAGTGGCTTCATGAGGGTGGGGCTTATGATGCAATTGGGCAGTTTTATGCCATGTGTGGGTGGGGCCATCTACATACATGGGCATATATATATAGCCCCAAATACCTTAAATTTAACAGGGGTGGAGAATTCGGCAGAAGTGGGCGTGGCTGGAAACCACTCCTGAGACCCGGAGAGCCAGAGAAGCAGCACTTTACCCTGAGCCTCCGGGCGAAGGCCAGAGGGTTCCTGGGTATGGCTATGGCTGGTGGCCAAATTCGTCCCATTACTGTTACCCAAGGGGCAAGTGGTATACCCGCAGTCTGTTCTGGCTTTTCAACTAATCACTGCGCTTCACATGCTTCTTACTAGCGTGTAAAGCAGGCATTCCTTAGCATCAACAGGCCGCCAGATCCTATTCTCCCAGTTTACTTGATGAATGAGGCTAAAGGCCTCGGCAGTCCACGTTCGCACCCCCAACATCTCCGGTGTCGGAAGCGCCACACCATTGTTGTGCGCATGGTTAGAAGTGAAGCTCAAATGCCCTGGGCGGTTGTCATGATGAACATGTGACTGCGGTCCATGCTGCCATGTTTGTAAATCGCTACTGCCCCGGATAAACAGGACAGTTGGAAGGTACGCATCTCTACATTAACGCAACATACTCACACATCCCAAGCAGAAGGCGGATTCATTCATTGTAGCGCAGCAGCCCAGAAAGCCGATGAAGAACATGGCGACGGCTACGCACAGGATGATCACGGCCGGCAGCATGATGTACGTGTTCCCCAGGAAGTTCTCATATTGTTTGTAGGTGGTGATCACTTTTACTCCGACATAGGTCAGCCCCGACGCTGCAGCCTGAACACACACGAAAAAAAAGATCCGTATACCACGGTTACCGGAAAGCCAATAAATCGGTCAAGTCATGGCAGTCAACATTTTCTGTAAAAACAAAATCACCATTAGGGGAACAGCTGAATGTATCAGGAGGCCTGATAAAAAGACCTGTACACAGGCCCGGACTGGCCATCTGGCGGGTAAATGGCGGACGGGCCGCTGCCAGACATTGCTCCATACGCACCCGATATGCTGCAGTGCGTGGCTACGGCGTAGTATGTCTGGCCGCGTGCTACGTGAGCATGAAAGCGCGTGGTCATTAGGCAGCCGCCAGCCTTAAAGTGCCGGGACCACCTCATTATACCGAGTAGGGCCCTGCCTATACACGTATTTAAAATATTCATTTTTAAATCTTATATGCAAAAGATAAAAGGGACTGATCAAGTTTCACATGTATTCTTCAACCTGTAGGAAAAATGATTTAGGAGAAGCTGCAGTACAACACCCGCAGTCCTTTTTTCATGCCACTGATTAGCCGTTTAAAGCAGCCAATCAGTGGAATGAAAGTGAAAATCAATAGGAACGCTTTTTTTTTTTTTTTTTTTTTTTTTTTTTAAATTAAAGCCCTTCACCTTCTTAGTAAATTTTGAGGGCTACAACTCACATCATCCGCAAATTACAATCTTCCCATTTTTGTTTTAAACATATTTGTAAACGTACATTATTTTGTTCTATTAAAGGAGTCGGAGAATTGCAAAGTTGTCACGTAAAAGCTTCCCAAAAACCGTGACTGTCCCACAAAAACCAGGACTGTTGGGGGATATGTCTATTGCTATACACATTATAGTTATATTTAGGGCACGAGGACCCTGTGATACACTCGTACCTATCCTGAGACACATCAGGGGAGGAAGAAGAGGACAGGGGGATTCAGGTCCCAGCTTGCTTGGCAGCTACTTCTACATACATGTAATGCTAGGAATTTTGTTTATTGCTAAATGACTACATGATTAACGGCTAAACGATGAGCTAGAAGTCTTATCTCAGCAAAACAGGAGTGCAAAGGAAACACCTCTTGGCAGGCAGTTTAATAAATAAGGGTTCCTTTAATGCGTTTGGAGCTTTGGGTTTTTAAATACATTTCAGACACAAGCCAAATGAAACAGGGGATCACAAAAGCTTACACTCTATAGAGCAGTAAGTAGGCACATACCTACGGTGTACAGGAGGAGTGTGTACAGCCCAAGGGACAGAGCTTTTTACTATGACTGTATTCATTCCATAAATATGTGTGTATACATACTATAATATATATATATATATATATATATATATATATATATATATACACACACACACACACACACATATACAGCGCATATACTCACACACACATACATGCTAATGTTCCAAAGTTTTAGGTCACTCAGCTGTTTTTATGGAAAACAATGAAATTTCTGGCTGTAACATAATTACAAAAGGGTTTCTAACGATCAATCAGCATTTTAAACTTAAACTTGGATCAGCGAACACAACGTGCCACAGGAACACAGGAGTGATGGGAGTGATAAAAGGCCATTGAAACACAGGAGTGATGGGAGTGATAAAGGGCCATTGAAACACAGGAGTGATGGGAGTGATAAAAGGCCATTGAAACACAGGAGTGATGGGAGTGATAAAGGGCCACTGGGACACAGGAGTGATGGGAGTGATAAAGGGCCATTGGAACACAGGAGTGATGGGAGTGGTAAAAGGCCATTGGAGCACAGGAGTGATGGGAGTGGTAAAAGGCCCCTCTCTGTACACCCATGAAGAGATTCCAACGTTTCCAACTGACAATAGTCATTTACAACATCTCATAGTTACACAGTTCATAAGGTTGAAGAAAGACCGAAGTCCATCAAGTTCAACCCTTCTACCTAACCTTCCTACTCTTGATCCAAAAGAAGGCAAAAACCCCTAATTGAGCTACTTCAAATTCTGCCATAAGGGGAAAAATTCCTTCTTGACTCCAAAAGGCAATCAGATTTCTCCTTGGATCAAGAAGCTCTAAAATATTAATTCTATTTATACCCCTGTATATCGTGCCTTTCTAAGAAAAATACCCAGAACCCTTTTTGAAGGCATCTCGTGTATTTGATAACACCACCCAGGGCCGGCCCAAGACTTAATGCCGCCTGGGGCAAAGTTTAAAATTTTAAACTTCGCCGACGCCATTATCTACCCTCCCCCCTTTGTACTTACCGTTAAACAGTCCAGCGGTGAGTCTCCCTGCTCTGCCACGGTGCCGGCTTGTAATGCTGAGCGGCGGAAATTTACGTCACTTCCGGCGCTCAGCATTACAAGCCGGCACCGAGACCGAGCTAGAGGGCTCGCAGAGGAGAGAGAGGGGCGCCGAGCGGGCAAGCGAAAACCACTTGGTGCCCCTCTCTCTCCTCCACCTCAAAAAAAAAACAACAGCAAAAAAACGCGCGGGGCGGCAAAGTGCCGCCCCTTCAAAAGTGCCGTCTGGGGGAATTGCCCCACTCGGCTCCATTGTAGGGCCGGCCCTGACACCACCTCCCTTGGCAGTGGATTCCGTACCTTTACTGTCCTCACTGTAAAGAATCCCTTCCTTTGTCGTCTATGAAACCTGCGCTCTTCCAGTCTCAGAGGGTGACCTCTTGTTCTTTGTATATTTCTGTTAATGAACCGGTCACTGAAGAGCTCTTTATATTGGCCCTGCATATATTTATAGAATGTTATCATATCCCCTCTGAGACGCCGTTTTTCTAGCGTGTATAATTTTAACTTTTTTAGTCTCTCTTCATAACCAGTATCTCCCAATCCGCTTATTCATTTCGTAGCCCTCCTTTGCACTTTTTCTAGTTCCATAATGTCCTTTTTAAGGACCGGTGCCCAGAATTGTACCGCATATTCAAGGTGAGGTCTTACCAATGACCTGTAAAGAGTTGGATGATATCCTCCTCCCGTGAATCAATACCTCATTTTATGCATCCCAAAACCCTATTGGCCCTCGCAGCTGCTTGTGATTGTGCACTGTGGTCAAGTCTGTTGTCTACCATTATTCCTAAGTCCTTCTCATCGGTAGTCCTTTTCCCCAAGGATATTCCATTTAAAGAATAGGTTGCATTTTTATTATTTTTACTATAATGCATAACTTTGCATTTGTCTATGTTGAACCTCATCTGCCACTTGCACGCCCAGTCCCGAACCTTGTCTAAACATTAACCCCATCTGCGCTGGATTTCTGGCAAATATCATGTTATTTTAATGGACAAAATGTAACGTTTTAGAAGAATTCTGAAAAGCTCTCCAGCATATCTAGTTAGGCACAGATAAGATTAGGCACAGATAAGAAGGGGTTAATTTCCATAAGTATACTATAATAAAAATATTGATCGTACATTATAACCCTGCCTCCATTATACCAACCTTTTTACAACTTTGTTCCACCCAGTTTTCAGATCTCAGCATCATTCTGGCTGAGAGTGATGGAGGTCAATTTTTGTATATAATTTAAAATGTAGTAATTTTTTAAAATAACTACCTGTTCCGTATATTGACGTGCGCCATCTCCTTCGCTACTCTACAATCAGTTTATTACTTCCTGATCCTCCACACTGTTGGGATCATCGTAGTCCTTGGTCTCCTATCTCAGGGCTCTACCCTCGGGTAGGTTTATCAGGGTGAATACCCGTGTGTTGTGCGCTCCTGGGTTTAGGTGTTGTGACAGGGGGTGGCAGATGTTAAAGTAAGGGGGCACATGTGATGTCACAATATCACATGTGATGTCACACCCTGTATGTAAGCCCCCTCCTTGAAAATTCCCAGGTATTCCATCAATACTTTAGGGAAGTTCAGGATTTCCTTAAAAAGACAAAAAGAGTCCTCAGCAGGAAACGAATCCTTCCTATACCGGGACAGCTGGTACTTTTAGCCGTCGTAAGGATTCCGGTAGATAACAGAACAAGAGGAACTACATATAGTTCTGCACGATCACAACATTCCCCAATACCTCGCAGTTTCTATTGAATAAAGTTTCTATTGTTTAATAAAACCTACAATGACATCAGGAACGTGGAATGCTGACTCTTTCAGACTCTTTGGTTTGTGTTCGATGAACCAGATCATAGAGAAGACCTTCGGGACGGGTAAGGTAGCTATTCACTGCCCAAACTTCAGGATCAACAGCGGCTCTTTTGTCCCCAATCCCCCCCCTCCGTGTCCTTTTTCCTCCCCTGATGCCCCCTCTTTTCTAGGAGGTCAGAATGTTTGCTGGGTATGAGGGTATCGCAGGGTTCTACAGCCCTAAAAACCCCAATAAAGATCAGGAGATGGGTTTAGAGATTAAATTGTGCAAATAAAATATATTTTTAAATGTCTCATTTAAAAAATCTTAAAACTCTAACCACAAAAAGTGTCTCCCTTTGGCCATGTGATATGATGAGCAGTATGTAACGATTTCAAAAAGTATTATTTGAAAGAATCTATTATTCTTTTGTGCGCCACGTAAACTGACCCATTCTATTGTGTGTATAACCCGCTATAATTGCTACTTCCCTATGAATGGACACAAAGACTGGTTTGTTTACCCATTAATTAACCCGATTATTAACCGAGATAAAAGGCGCGGGTTTGAAGGTTAGTTATTATTAGACAGGACACAAGGTACTAGTTATATTTTATCACCAGCCATAGTGCTGTACCCACAGAGGACCGCTTAGCGAGTCTTTATAAATGTATCTACAGCGAGGTAATCACCCTGTTTAGGACCCAATACATACCAGGAACAGAAACAGTAAAAAAAAATATTTTGTTTTATAATTATTATTACTATTATCCATTCTTTATTAAGCATCCTGTTAAACAGCTTGTGTATGTTTGGCAATAAAATATTTCAGGCGTCATTAGGGCCAGCTTCAAAGGGCCCACTTCTACCTGTCCCTCCCGCATGCTTGCCTGGGGAATGGATTGTACTGAAATACCTCAATTTAAGTACCGCGACAGTAAATAATTATTGTAATTATTGTAAGACCCCTATATGTCATCGATAATCAGCCCTCGTCATACCTAGGAACTTACCTGGGCAGGCTACCTGGAGCTCTCCCTCTTGTGAGGGTGTGGGTTTCTAAGAGGGGGCAGGGTTAACCATACACAAGGGTGGGGCTAGTCATGACATGGGCAGGGCTAGCCATGAATATGGGCAGGGCTAGCCATGAATATGGGCAGGGCTAGCCATGAATATGGGCAGGGCTTGCCATGAATATGGGCAGGGCTTGCCATGGATATGGGCAGGGCTAGCCATGGATATGGGCAGGGCTAGCCCATATAGCATTAAATTGGGAGTGGAAGGGAAAGGGGACTCACAGAGGAAGAACAGAATAACCCGGAGACCCTGGGAAGCAGCGCTCTGCCAAGAGACTCCAGGGCAAACCCGGAGAGCTCCCAATTATGCCCAGACTCCTTCCCCGGATGATCACAGACACGTTAATAGCTAATAAAGCACTATAAAGCATTAAAAGCCGCCCCTCCCCCGGGCGGCCCGCCAGGGCACTGATAGCTTTTTGATTCTTAGGTTGTGGCTAAAAGCACTGTGAGTGAACGGCCTTAATAACGAGGCGCCAAGATGTTATTTATTTTATACGCAGAAGAATACTCAAGAAATAAGACAGCGTCTGGGATATGAAGAAATGCAAAAAGGATTAAAGTGAGATGTCTGCCAAATAGAAATGGCACATTTAAGATTTTTCAAGAAGTAGTAAATTAATTGATCAACAAACCCATTCCAAATGAAAAAAACAACACATTTAGATGAAATGATCACTGCAGGAGATTTTTTATATATATTTTTTTTAAAGTAAAATTTGTTTTTTTTCCCAGGGCCAAGCTCTCTTGAGTTTAATAAAAATATCTAAAAATACATTTTATATATGGAAAAATATATATATATATTTTTTAAAATCTATAATGTACAGATATTTCAAGCCCTTCTTTTGGGATACAGACCAACAAAGAAAGCAAAAGTAGATTCTTTTTCTGAATTATACATGAATTTTCAGAATATTTCCATGAGCTTTGTCAAACAGGTTTTTTTTTTTTGCCCTTCTGCTGTTTTTTTAAGATACTGGATTCCTTCTATGTGTATATTTCCATTTTAATTAGACATTCCCCACTTAATAATCACCATAAAAACTTTTCTAAACTTGTATGAATAACTTCTCCATGCACGACTTCGCTCAGTACCGTCACCTCCTATCAAAGTTGTAGGTTTGTTGGTAAATTGTATACCGCACTCTAGTTTCGGACTCAAACGGTTAAACAAAAAGTGAGCAAAAGTGTTGGAACGTGCTACTCTTTGTAAATAGCAGACATGCGCAACCATCGTTGGGGGGGGGGCATTTCTCTGTATGTAACGCTTTCCAGGGGCAAATATTTTTTATGGACTTATGGACATATGTTTGTATCCTAAATAAAATGAGCCCAGAAGGTCAGGAGCCTGGGGCATCTCTATATTCTGCCCAGACACTATGAACATGCATATTTGCATATTTCCAATGTAATGCGAATGTAATTTCCCCGTGGCTGCCGTGGATTAGCACAGACATAGAATATGGTGCTAATGTCAGCAAACGGGCTCAACAGCTCTGCATGGTGTTTGTTATACAAAATGAGTAATGAGGGAGGGCCCTTAAATAAAAAAATAATAATAAGAAGAAGAATTAAAAAAAAAAATCCTGCTCCCTGCAGAGTGGGTAAAACACTCCTGGGGTATCCTGGAATTTAGTATGATATAATTAAATAATAAATAATAATAAAGTATTATTTGATTTATATATCGGTACAAATAAGATGGGGGCTTTATGCCTCTCCCTGCTCCATCTGTCAAAAAGGAGACCCCTGTGGTCTGTTAGATGTGGTCTCTATACTTGGGAAATTCCCATGGTAAAGCTTCCTCTTCTGGATGGGGCGGGGTTAACCGTATGCAGGGGTGGGGCTAACAGCACATGTGGGCAGGGAATTATGTGGAAGGTGGACTGAGAGTAGGTGTGGCCAGACTTTGCCCCCCTGGACAGAGAGAGTGAAGAAACTGACTCAGAGACTCTGGGAAGCAGCACTTCACCCAGAGACTCCGGTGTCCCGATCCGTATAGAAGACAGCATGTCTCAGAGCGACCAGGAGACCTTTAGACTCTGACACCGATACCCTGCCTTATACAACGAGCCTAACCGCCACGCAACATCTACTTTTGTCTAAGACAAAGCAAAAAAAAAACCAAACACTTTCTGACTTTAAAGGTTGAAATTCTGTAAAACGTTAGAAGTTAAAATATTGTAACAGAAGGGGGTAAATGAGGACATCCTGATCCGGCACTCCAACTCATACCTCCCAAATCCTCCTGTTCCTCTTTCCTACCCAGCTGTCCCTCTTTTCTATGAGATGATTGTAAGCTCAGAAGAACAGGGGCTTCTCCTTCCGTGCCAGTGTGTTCGTCTTGATAATTTTGTATGTTGTATTGTAGGATAAATGTCACAAGTATAGGAAAATGTTGCACCTAACCTCGCTTCTAAAAACCAAAAGCATATTAACCCGGTTTGTCCATTTGACATGTAAAACTGCTGTGAGTTACAACTCCCATTATGCTCTGCCATACTGCAGAATGCTTCCCCTGGGAGTCCTAGCATGCATTAACTACTACCGTTCCTAAAGCTTCCTGTATACAGTATGTAAAACAGAATATACAAATCACCATTATGTAAAGATCAGCAGTTGACATAACTACAAGAAATGTATATTGACAAATAACACAATTTTCACGAGCCTCACTCTCAGCACCAACGCAGTCCGTAGCGCAGTATAAAGGCGTCCGTCTGCGATGATTCATTGCTTATGATTGTCATTTATGAATGGATTCCATGACTCAGATGATCGATGGGTTATGATATAAATGGACTTTTATTGCTCGCTTTTCTCTACAGGATCCAATAATATCTACAGTCCAAACACTGATCCCGCTCAACAGGGTGGGGTATCTGTATACATTAAATGGCCAATATATTTGCCCTTATAGAAAGACTATTAACCCTTTATCAAGCATTTATCAAGCTTTTTGCTCTATAAAGTGTTTGCCTGCACGGCTTCCATCAGAAGCAACAACCCACAATCACATACATATGTGTTACATGACAATTAAAGGGACAGCGCATGCACAGATGAGACCCATCCGGCCCCGTCTAGTCCACCCGTTTCTCCTGCTGTAAAGACTCAAACCTTAATCAGTCGTTGGTCTCGTCTTAGATTCAGAAGCCATATGCCTATCCCATGCATGTTTAATACCCTCCCCGTATTACCCTCTACCACTTCTGCTGGGAGGCTGTTCCATTAATACCAGCTCACCGGTTAGTCCTATAATGTTGCTTTAAAAACCTTTACCCTTGACTGTTACAATATGAATACGAATGTAACGAAGCTAAAAGTAACAAGATGTATAAATACTTACCAGGAAAAATAAACTGAGCAGGATGAGAAAGGTTTTGGAGGTAAATACTCCTATCCCCATGGCGTCTTTGTTCCTGCCGTGGGTTTCTAGCGTCACTTGGGTGGGAGCTTGTGATGTGTGACTGTGTCTGTACACAGACTAAGCTTTCACGCGTGATCACAGCCTCCCTGGATAGTCACATGCTTTCTACCGATTCATTTCCTCTGGGTGGACGCACATTCATGGCCACTAGGGGGCACAGCGCTCGTGTGTTTATAACATTATTAATTATTTTTTTATATTATAATTATTATTATTATTATCTTTTATTTATATAGCGCCAACAGTTTACGCAGCGCTTAATACAATACATATATTCAAGGGGTCTGACAAGACAAGAATTGACAGACTAAGACAAACCGATACATTAGGTGGAGAGAGCCCTGCTAGCGCCATCATATTCCGTAGCGCTGTACAATAGGCAAACAGACATAACACGTAGTATATAACATAACAAATTGACTTACAGAAACAACAGGTGAGGAGGGCCCGGCTCAAACGAGCTTACAATCTAGAGTATTATTATTAATTGATTTATTTATAGCGGCGTACAATGGCTAACCAGGTAGTACATACCATAACTATTTGGAGTTACAGGAACAGAAGGTGAGGAGCACTGTGCTGAAAGAGCTTACAATCTATTAAATGATATAAGTCGCTGTTGGATTTCTAGCTACTGCAGGATATAACTCCTATTATTGTTAGCCAGCCTCTACCAATAACCCCAGTTTGTAGCTAAATTGGTGAGTAAGGTTGTTGTCCACAGCGTGTTGGTCTCATTCTATGTAGAAATTTAAGGTGCTGTTCCACTTAAAGAAACAATAACTGGGCTTTCAAGCAAGTTAAAGGGACAGTTTAGCGTCCATGACATCCCTATTCAAGCTAGTGCTTATTGGGGAGACAGTGATCATATATTTCTGGCCAGGGGGGAGAACCGGGGACCTTTGGCCGCTTAAAAGTGCGGTTTGACCCCGGTTTTGCGGCAGAGGGAACTTCCTGAAAAGCACGGTGTCATGCCTGCTTCTGAGGAATGGTTTCCTATATCAGATCTGGATGACACCTCAGGCATGTGATGTGTGACCCTTGCACTATTGTCACATGAAAGATTATTATGTCATACTGATACGTATATTGATACGCCGGTTCAAAGTCCGCATCTTAACGTTCTTCGCCAGTTCGAAGTGGGAATAATGATCGTAAATATAAAAAGTATAAAAAAAGGGACGATTATTAAAGGGTACAGAACTAAAAACAAAAAAACACATTCAATAAATAAACAATTAAATCGTGTTTAATTTGTGATCTGTTACATTTAAAGGGACAGTATAATGTCAGACTCACCAACAAATTATTACATATGAGTGCTTTAATATATTTATATTTAAAAATAATAAAAAAAGAAACTGCAGGTCCCCTCCTCCTCTATGGCCTGACAATTGTCTCCACTGATTGGCCAATGGAAATAGCCAATCAGTGGCAAAAAGAACTCTCATTGAAATCAATGGGAGTGCAATTTATTACCCCTTGCCAGCCCTCTCCTGGGCAGGTGTTAGCGGTGCGTTGGACCTGTCCTACCGGCTAGGGTGGCTACGTCGGCCATGTGGGGTAATGTGGTTGGTTTGTAGTGGTAGGTGTGGGACAGGTAGGGGGCACATACTCTCGTGTGTATTTATTTATATAGAATGTACGCATTTTCACACATGTTGTCCTGTAAGTAAAACAAATTACCGGTCCCACAAATCCTAGAGGCAGCTCAGTGGCAACTAGGTGCACACAATGCATTCTCATTAATGGGTTTAAGGACCACCCATTGTCCTTAAGGGGTTAATAACGTAAGCTCAACTAATAAATGAATTAACGCGGAAAGAAAATTATCACATTTGGTAAAGATGATACCTAAAGTTATTATTATATATAGTATAGTATAGTATACAGCCCAGAAGGCCTGGAATCTGATGCAGTTCAGTTATCCAATAAAGTTCTCATCTTTTACCAAATTTTGCTTATTTTATTACCACTTAATAATAATTGAATATTTCTCAGTATAATACGTATATGTATATATATATATATATAATGCTCTGTATCTGCACATTAATTCTGTATTTTTATTCTATCCATCCTGTTCTAATCATTTGAGGGACTCGGGCGCCACCACCTGGCGGCTCACGGAAACGCGTGTCCTCCTGTTGCTGGGATACCAGTGTCGTCACATCCGTAGACACCGTTACTCCGGCAACTGGACGCTAAACATGCTGGTTCAGTAAGTGGAAAGCTGGGCCCGGGGATCTGAGAGCCAGGAGAGCCGGGGGCCCTAAATGGTGAAGGTAATGAGAGGCCAGCATGTGCTGCTTAGTGCATGAGCCGAAATGCCAGCCCTGTTACATCAATATATATATACCCGTATATATCTATCTATCTATCTATCTATCTATATATATATATACACACACTTACAATATGCTATCATACCTCACACACCACGTAATCTCCCATTTTATTTGCACACATCCTGTTCCGTACTGTATATAAATGATATTATTCTATTAAATTCACTAACATATACCCAGCAGTTTCAAATCCAATATATTAGCATTATACGGTATATAGCATTATATATATATATATATATATATATATATATATATACCCACATACACATATTCTCTGTACTTTTTTATTATGTTTATACACTGTACATTTATTGATTTTTTTATTTATATGGCACCATCCTGTACCACAGCGCTGCACAATGTGTGTAGTAAGCAGTACTATGCTTATCCAAATCATAAAAAAATAGAAACTTTAAATTAATCTTTAGAAAATGAACACACAAACTTTGTCTAATAAAATATGATAGGCTTAATAGGGTCTTAGGGGGCCCCCGTGAAGTGTTTGATAAAGTACACCCATGTGTATCAGGTTTGATTGCTGGAAAGGACAGGCTCTGATGTGTAGATCTGTAAGGTCCAATATATGTATAATATTTATTTATGACCCCAAAAATCTTCCTTTCAGGATCGTATTGTCTTCACGGCACAGAAATAAACCATGCTGGTGGGTCAGAGGAGCCGACCCCGCTGCAGGGAGGTCACCGGACCAGCCCCACACAATGTGGCCGTGGTAAGTCGCCAGGAAAATGTATTTTCTCGCCTCTTCTCTGTTTGTGAGATTTAGGAGTCCTGCTTCTTGCCATTTCTGGAAAAGAAGAAAAAGATGTTTTTGAGTGGATTTTGTATTAATCTGAACCCCACCTTAGTTAGGTGTCCTGCGGTAGCCACCTCCTGGGGTACGATCTGGGACAGACGTACAGCTCAGCAGCATAGAGTGGTAGAAGCGGGACTGTTCCTCACATAGTGGGACAGTTGGGAGGCTTGCTCTGTGATACTCCCTGCGTGATAGGACACTTAATGATATCTAGTAGTTCCTTTGCCCCGGCAGAAGATATGACTTAGACTTGAACTGTAATCTCTGCATACCTAATTGTACCCCCAATCAAAAGGTCTGTGGACCACGGGATAGAGTGGCAAAATCATGACTGTCCCACGCAAAGCAGGACAGTTGGGCAGCATTTCCTTTCTTGTACTATAAAAATTACATACAATACATAACCATACCTGGGAACGTTCTAAAGGAACTGAGACTCTTAAAACAGTAACCCTTTCATAGCCCATGGTAGTGACTCACCAAATCTGTTACCCAAATGGCTCTAATAACGGTCCTTTAGGAAACCTCGACACGTAATTATGTCACCTGCATTCAAGCAGGGGTATCAACCATAACATTGTAGATGTAAGTACAGCGCTGCGGAATCTGTCGGCGCTTTATAAATAAAAAAATAATAATAATAATAACATACTGGTAGCAAAAGCACCAATCGAGAGTCTTAGATACGACATCATCAGTGTATAATAGGAAAGAGTCAGATTCAGATCATGTGACCCTGAGAATCTGCCACCTTTACCATGAGTCTCGGGGTCAAACCCTGAGAGTTATGTACAGAACTTGTTGGATAGAATATAGAAGTGAGCAGGAAAATACCTGTATAGGACGAGGGCAGATTGTGGGCAAAGACAGGTCCAGGGGGCCAATGGCCGTCTCATTGCTTGGCCTTTCATTGCGTATTTTGCAGCTGCATTTGTAAATATAGTTATAAGTAAAACACAAATAGGAAATATAATAAGAAAGGCTCGCACTCGAAAAACGCCTCAGCCTTTTGACGGCCGTACATTTTTCTGCTGCGTTTATTCCACCACTTGTTCCAAAAACATGTCAAAAATAGCATTCGCTTTATTTGTAGGATCTTTTAAACTTCTACTACCTGCCTCCTGTCTGCCTGCCTGCCTGCCTCCTGTATATAAGACTCCCGATTGCTGATTTTGCTGCCAGTAGTTTGTGGTTGATATCCCTGCTTGAATGCAGGTGACTCAATTAAGTGTATCTTTAAATAAGGACAAGTCAAGGTTTCCTTGATGACCGGTATTAGAGCCATTTGGGTAACTGATTTGAAGAGTCGCTACATAGGATCTTCACAATGGGCCATTAAAGGGTTAATAGGGCCAGCTCGTTTAGAAACTTCCCTGGTACGCATGTGGCCAGTTAACGTCCCTCGTGTAAAGTAGAGAGACTTACTTAATTGATTAAATAAACAGATGTTAACAGTAATAATTGATAGACAGGGAAAGGAATGCCAGTAGGAGGTTTTCCTAAATTTCTGCATTATTTGCCCCCCGTTTTCTATAGAAAGCCAAGTTTCCCTCGCGACGGCCGGTCGATTTCTTGATTATTGAATCAAGACGCCAGGAAGAGGCTCGGGACAAACTGTTGGCCTTCACCAAAGATGAACGATTGGGATTCATGAAGAGCAAATGGGAGAGGCTCACCGACTACAAAATCATCCACAACACAGTGCAGAGAAAGGTCTACGCGACAATGGAGGACTATAGGATGCACGTGGAGGAGAGGAGAGAGAGGTGAGCAACTGGGGTTTTTGTGTCTTAACCACAGTTCTGTAAATTGCCACGTGTCTTATCACTGGTCTAGATTCATGGATACAGCAAGCAATCGGGAAAGCCCAACATCCCGATCCATCATGGATTGTGTGTCCTTGAGTCCGGAACCTGTTCTAGTAGAACCTCCCGTAGGTTATCGCAAAACCTTGTTTTTATCATTTATTTCCCGAAGATTTTTTGTCCACGAAAGTTTGAGACTTAGCCGCAGAGTCTCATATGTTTGTACAACCTTTAAACAAGCTTCCTTCTTCAGGTTCCGTCTAAAGAGGGGTCCTCAGGGGTCTTGAAATCTTCTGCAACTAAATGTATAGCTCTATGGTGCTGATCTTAACCGGCTGCTTTAAATATAGAGTTTCCTTCATTTATATGAATTGTTTCAAATGCTAGTTTTTGATGTTTTACTTTCCTTCTCATTCCTTCTCCTGTCCCTCTCACAGCCGTGTCGGCTGGAATATGATTTATTAAACATATTCTAGAATCTGCAATATGAGTGTTTTAGATGTTCTTCCACTTGCTGTGCATCATTTACTCTTGGAAATGTAATTTTTTGGGGAGGGAGGGAGAAGTTGGTTTGAAAGTCAGAGTTACCATTATAGAAAGCAGCGCCCATACCGTGAAAATGCTTTTCCTCACCTTAAGCTCATTCCATGAAAAGGATCACGAAGGACCAGTAAGGTTTTGAGGAACTGAGTCGGTCCTCTGCCCAGGTCAATGAATCGCCTTCCAGATAACAGGGTCCTTGTAAGCATCCTTCTGCAAGGAGGAACTTTTTGGCAGCTTGACTTCCGACTTACTTTCCTCCTGGTAATGACCCAGGAGAATTCCACCGGGCTCAAGATCCAAAGATAAGAAGAGGCTGAAACAGCAACCCAACTTTTTTAATCCCACTCTTGAATAAACCCCATAGTCTTAAACGTAATTCTCTTCCATCCACCAGTAACCACCACGTGTTTTTGAGTTAGGTAACAAATACATATTTACTTGGTACATGCCCTAAATTGTTACATGTTCTACAAAGAGAACTAGGATGCCTTTTACTGATTTCTGTTTCTGGACTCAAGACTTAAGGCCTTACTGGAGGCCGAGGAGATGGAGCACATCCGGGAAATGGAGTCCATGGAGGAAACCACCCTGGAGAGACAGGCGAAAATGAGAGAACGCGCCAAGAGCCTGAGAGAGAGGAGAGAGCAGGAAAGGTTGGCCATAGTCGCTGAGAAGCGTGAGCAACAGTTCAGGTACATGTTACGTTTTAATGTTTGTGAGATGCCACCCAACTTTTTATTCTCGGCATGTTCTTCATGCGTTATTTATATTCATTAAATACAAATAGCTATCCCAAGCACATGCAAGATATGCCAATTTAATTCTTTGTTGACACATCACCAAAGTTGACTTGGTTTCGACTTCTTCTGCTGATTTCTTTGGCGTTCCTTGGCCAGAAATCCATTGCGAGATGCCTTCTAAAGCTGAACTCTCCAAAAAAAAACCCCCAAAAAACGCTAAGTGTATGAAGTAAACCTACTGTATTGTAATGGTGTTTCTGGGATTAAACATTAAATATGGTGAGTTGTGTTTGCAGACCCTGGAGGAGACATGAGGACAATTTCCTTAGTAGAGTAGCAAGTTCTGGTTAACAATGGTCTGCTGGAACCTTCCATTGGTTGCCGTGGTGGTTGCCCTTTCTATGTGTAGACCTCTCTTGGAATACTGTAAGTTCTCCAATACCTTTTCAGGGAACAATGTGAAGATCTGCGTTCCCTGAGGTCTCAAATTCACCAGAACGAGGTGTGCACAGAGAGGAAAGCACAGCTCGTACTTAAAGAGGAGCTGAATAGGCAGCGCAAAGAAGAAGACAACCTCTTTGCCCAGCTGTGGGAAAAGGACCGGATGGCCAAAGTGGAACGTGAAGAGAAAGACACCCAACGACAAAAAGAACTCAACCGGGAAATGTTAGATGTTCTTCAAGCCCAGAGAGCCGCAGCAAAAGCCCAGAAAATGGAGGGGAAGCGGCTAAAAGAAGAAGAAGCCCGTTTACTGGTAACGTTCTCCACCATTCTAGCTGGATAGGTTGTTAGTGTTTTTGGCCATCCTTGTATTGGTATACTTTCACAAAGAAACGGTTAAACAGTAGGTATAATCCATGATATAGCCATAAAATATTTAGGGTAATTACTGAATTACTGCGTAAACCTTCTGGAGAGAGACATGTGGACTCACTGGTGACCTGGCTGGTGGCCTCACGTGGCGAGCTCTGGGTTAGATCGTACTTACAAGGGACAAGCAGTGCTCATCTACTCATACCTGGCTGTGTTTGCATGCAAACTAAAATTATTTCTTTTTTTCATCAAATAGGTTTATGTAAATTAACTGAACAGTCATTTTGTATGTTCTAGAACACAAATGATCAGCCAATACGTCATTCTGTATAGCAATACCTAGAACCTTACTTCGGCAGCTGTTAATGTTAATTCCTAATGGCTTTCTGAGACAATAAAGTCTGCCTGGTTGTCTCTTCCGAATCCACTTGTCATGGTAGATATAATGTTTTTGGTGCAGGAAGAGCAGCGACAACTAATGAAGATGGAGGATGAACGAGCTGTGATGGACAAACACCAGAAGCAGTCAGAAGTCCGGAACATGTTGGACAAATCCATTCGTCTAAAGATGAAGCGCCTGGCTCGGGAACAACAGGAGGAACTGGCCCTTGACATGAAGATCATGGAGCAGATAATGAAGGACACACATGACGACTCAAAGGATAAACTTCAAAGACAAGTGAGACATTTTGGTGGCTAACAGCCATTCGGTCCCTCTGTATGATCCATTGTTCTAGCTGCTGTAAGACTTTAAACCTTACTTGGCCCTTAAACTCATTTATTCAGGGTAGCCTTATGCACGTGCCATTGTATTAACCCCCTGCTGTAAAGAAGATTTTAATGAAATAGACAGATACTTACAGTTCAGTTTTTACATTTTTTTACACAAAAAATATAAAAAAAAGTAAAAAATGTTATATATTGTAAATTACCTTAAATGTTCTTTATTGGCTTCGTTTTCATTTAATTGATTTAAATCAGGGCAGTTTTTTAGGTGGCAGCGCCGTAGAACCTGTCTGCGACCGCACTTTTTGATGACATCACAGTTTTTTCAATGAGTCAAAATGTCACCCTGCTTCTAACAGATTTGCGCCTATTTGTTAAACCGTTTTATTTCACCGAAATATAGTGTTAAATGAAACTACAGCTCACACAAGGTCTTCTTTCACCACCGGGGAGCTTCTTACATCGCAAAAGAGAGATCTCAATGAGCGATCACTATATTTCCACTTGATTTTAAGTTGTTTAACTCAGAATGAATTCTCTATAACGCATCAGGCCTTAATTCACCAAGGAATATGCTCTCTACCCTCACGCCCTTCTCCATAATGTTATTTAAATGATAGATTCTTTCATTATTCCCCGTTATTAGCTTCTTATTAACATGGAGCCTGGTTTGCTTTCTAGCTTGAGCTGCGGAAAGAGCAGCAAACGTACCGGGAGTACCTGGCCCAGCAGCTGGAAGAAGAGAGGCGTCAGGAGAAGGACCTGGACAAGCTGATTGAGGTGGAGCTGGAGAAGTCCTGGTCTAAGCGGGCCACGCAGCTGAGGCTGGAGAAGGAGGCCAGGGGCCGCCTGATGAAGGATGTCATGGACACGCGCAGACTTCAGATTAAAGAGAAGCGTAAGAAAACTTTTGCCGGCGTTTTAAAATGCTACATGTTTATTTCACCATCATAGCTTACAGTCTCCCACTTTGGTCCCAACCCCCCCCCCCGCCGCCACTCATAACTCATATGCGCCGGGCATAAAACTCATGGAAAAATACAGAGCGGGGATTGTCTGTCCCTCCGAGGGTCCGTCTCAAAAATGGGTAGCAGATATAACAAAAATATCTCTAAGCGGATACAAAATCCATGTATTTAAAAGGATATATTATGTGATCTCTCTGTATCCAGCCCTTTGGCTTGTCTTTGATTCAGGAGAGCCATATGTCTACTCCATGCATGTTTAACTTCCCTTACTATGCTAACCTCTACCACTTCTGTTGGGAGGCTGATTCACTTATCTAGCACCTTCTAAACTGGGTAAAACAATGAAACATCCAGGTGTCTGTTGGGCTTTGCTTAATGGACGTCTCATCCATCTCCTTTTGTTCGTCTAGTTTTTGGGTGACGATTGGGTCATTCTGCTTATGATCACAGGACAGGTTTTGTGAAGGTGGTTGATGAATTTGTGTAATTTTTATTTTTGTTCTCTTTCGGTAGTGGAAAGAAATGCTATAGAACAGGAAGAGCTTGCGCATGACAAAGAGCTCCTGGAAAAGGCCATTGAAGAGCACAAACAGCTGGAAGTGGAAAGAAACGCAAGGTAATTATTTTTCTAAAGCAGTGTTCAGGAACTGGTTTGTATGAAGCTGATTATGACAGCGTTACGGTGGACATCACCAAATGCCGAGCCGTCTTGGTGCTCGCTACAAACCTGTGGTCAGGGCTCCTTGGCCCTATCCTACCTTATGGTCTCGCATTGGCCCACCACAGGCCAAAAGTGTCCGGAAAGGTGCCACCAGGACCTAGTCCCAAGAAAGGGCCACCACGACGCAGTCCCTGGAAAGGGGACAGTGGGGCCTGTGACAGATCAGGGAGAAATGGCCCTCGTGCTTGCCCAGGCCCCTTACAAGGATACTGGTTCTAATGCCTGATGGTGGCCCTGGGCACGTGGCCATGAGACATGAAGCAGGGCTCTGCTATAGCCATGAAGGACAAATCATGCTGAACATTGTACCCACAGCTTCACAAATTCACTGTTACCTTTATGAGTTCAGTATTTAGAAGATGAATAATGTGTTTTATTTACACAGTTTCATAAAAAAAAATGATATACGCATTATCGGGGCTTTTAGGGCTGTAGAACCCTGGGATACCCTCATACCCAGCAAAACATTCTGGGCCCCTGGAAAAGAGGGGCATCAGTGGGGAAAGGATAAAGGGGTTTGGTCCCAGAGAGTGACTGTCCCTCTGAAACAGGGACACATGGGAGGTATGTACGGTGATGTCACAACGTCATGTGTTTTTCCTCTGTAGGAAACTGAAGCAAGCGGCGCAGTATAAGCAGCAGCTTCTTGGCCAGGTGGCTTTCCTGCAGCAGCAGCGGGACGCACAGAAAGAAGAGGAACTGCGGGAATACGAGGATGGGCAGCAGGCCGAAATCGCCTACCAGCAGAAACTGCGCGACATCCTTTCCCGTCCCTACGTCAGTCAGGAACATATTCACCCCCTGAGAAAGACCCGCATTTCCAGCCCAAAAGATTGGCTAACAAATTAACCTTTCGCGTGCCCAATTCATTTTTAATTTCCCTTTAACCCTGAAATTTCCCGACAAATTTATAACTCCAATATAGCATTTTTACCCCGTCTGACTCTTAGAAGGCTCCCAGGACTGTTTTGGCATCTCATAGGTTAAACCCTAAAGTGGCAGCAGTTCTCAATAAAACGCTTGTTTTGGGGGTGAGAAACATTTTTTTTTTTATTCTCTGTATGTGTTATTAAAGAAGAAACATGCAATATTTGCAAATATCTGCCACTGTATTCTATTCCGTCGATGACAACGCTTTGCACGGTGGTCTTCACGGCACAGAACGGGTAATCAAAGCCAACCAAAAAAATAATTTTCATGGAAAACTGAAATCTAGTATATTTTGGGTTTGTGTGGCTCAGGACCTGTAAAGTCTAAACCAGTCAAATAAGTACATATTGCAGCGCATACAGGTTATGTGCAGGGGATGGCCGGCAAGGGGGGGGGGGGGTTAGTACCCAGGGGCCAGTGGTGTATATATACGCGTATAAGGCCTAGGGTAAGAACCCATGCTTAAAGGGGAGCTCTTTATTACTTCATTATCTGATAAAAAAAAAAAAAGTCTACAAAAATATTTTGCCGTTTTCTTTTTAAAAACAGTTGTAGTTTTTGCCCCATAATATAATGTTTTCAGGCAGCTGCATATCAGCCATTTGTATGATTATCGCTTTGTTATCTGAACCTCGATCTACTAAACCCCCCGACTCCTTATCATACTGATATACTAATGAAAGTATATGGAGGAACGGACTTCATTAGCATTGCCATAAAGCATCAGCTCAGTGTGGTGTTTAAGCAGTAAATATCACATGACCGACAACAATGTCTGCCGATAAAGGAGTTTATTGGGGCAAAAGGACATAAAACCAGCAGTGAGTTTTATGCTCAAGGAGGAATTTTTTCCCCCTATGAGACTTTCCTGTCTAATGGGCTCTAATTCGTCAGTAAGCAATACAAGGGTTAAAAATAATGGGTCTACCTAAAAGGGCAAATTGAACATTTACAAGATCTTAGAACTAGACCGTGGCGTACGGTGCAGCTGGACAGGAGCTCCGAATCAGCAGAAACCTGATGCGTTTTGGTTTAGTTTTTTTATTGAATTTTCTGGAAATCGTCCTGAAATCCTGCGCTCTCCTGCTGGTTTTCCATTCATTAATCTGTGGACTTGGGCATCTCCCCGGTCCTGGCGGCGAACAGATTAATGTTTCATCTCCTAATTTAAAAGTCACCGGCTGTCATTTCATATTTACCAGGACTCAACCTGTTCCCAAGAGCCCTCCGTGCTTCTCTACCCTTCGGCCATCTCCGCCAGCCCATTGCCATAGACTCGTTCTAGAATCTCTCACACAGAGACATTCAGCTCTTGTCTCTCATTTTATCCAAATCAGGCTGCGTAAGCGTCGTCTTCTATCTTTTTGACGCGCTTTGGTGGCCGCTGTTAGACATTCGACTTCTCTGGGCCACCAAGATTGAGACCTGGTGAATATTTTAACGGTAAAGGCTAATAATTATCCCGCTTTTCTTTTCTTCTACAGAATCTTTTCTGTTTCTTCCCACTGCTCATAATTTGCTTCCCGTTGACCCCTTTAAGATTCGGTGCCGCTCTGCACATGTTCAAGGACCTTCTAGTCTATCTCCAGTAGGCTTCAGACTCTACAGTCCACGTTCTCTGTGGCCTCCTAGCGATCATCACGGAACATCCCCACCATGATTCCTGGTCGTATGGGCAGCGGCGTAACATCACAGGGTTCGCGGCCCTTTAAATGCCCCATCTCCCCACCCTCACATGTACTATCAACTCTAAAAAGGGGTCAGGCTTGCTTGAGGAAACTCCGGAGATGGATGGGGCGAGGCTGTGCCCTTCAATGCTTGACTGCATCTCCCCTAGACAGGGTCGGGATAGAAGACCTGTTCATCCAGTCGGTGGCAGGAAAGAGTCCCCATTGAAACCAGTTGGAGCACTATCTGCGCATGCATGGGGGGCATCTCTGTAGGCTCCCTGGAACTCCTGTGTGTCCTGGCTGATGGCAAGCATTGAGGACATGCGCAGCGACAAGCGGGAGGGGAGCTCGAGCAAACACACGTCATCCAAACCAGGGAGCTGGGGAGGAAATAGGGAAAAGATGCATGGGGAGGTTCTGCTGAACCATTAGAGTGCACATGATGGCCGGAGCGTCCCTTTAACGGAGAAAAGAGACAGTCATGTCATTAATGCTACAGCCGTAGATCCAATCCCCAAAAGCCAAGCCTGCATCAGCGGACCCTTCAACACGAAACCCACCTAAATAATGCAGAACGGAGCCCAAGCTTCACTCTCTTAGATCCAACGTAAACGCTGAGCAGAGAACACCCCACGGGCGACCTCCTGCCACGGCCAAGTCAGCATTCAAGCTGCAAACACAAAAAAGAAGAGACGTTTCTGTTAATGGAATGAAACCTTAATGAGTTTCTTAAATTTCATTTCCCCGGCAATGTCTCCCGGGGGGGGGGGGGTCTCGCGCCATTCAATGTACCGCCTCTGGGCAAAGATGGGTGTAGGAATACCCCCCAGCATTTCAGGGGTGAGTGGGGTCCGAGGCCACCTGCCCACCTCAAAGAGCCACCTTGCGCAACTTGTCTTCAGAGCAAGTGGAAGTCCTCCCCGCCTGGCCCGTGGTCCCCAGTACAGTACAGTGGGGCATTTATGTGGGACAGTGCCCAAAAACCCACACTGACCGGGGCATTGCTTGGGAGGGGGGGACTACTGGGGCTGAAGCCCCAAATCTCAACCTCATAGCCCTGACTGTGGAGCTAAAGAATACCTCTAAACCACCTGTGGAAAAGGATTCCCGCCATAAAAGCCACAAAGGGAGGTCTCACCCTGACTCCTTCTCATACTGCCTGTGGGGAACTATAGAATGGCTCAGTCTTAATTACCCATTTCCACACTGTGACCAATGAAAGTCTTCATTAGCATTCATGGGCAGAAAGCTAAATGGAACTGAAGCTTTACCGGCAGTATGCCTCATCCATCCAGCAGATGTCCCGCGTGCACCGTTTATATCAACAGACCCTGCCGGCACATCAGGAGCCGGATGTCTATCCCATGCATGTTTAAATCCCCTCGCTGTATTACCCTCTACCACTTCTGCTGGGCGGCTGTTCCTAAATGTAGGAACGCCAAGACCATTTACAGTAAAGGAAACGAAAGCCTGAATCACCATGGTAACCAAGGGAATGGTCCTACCATTGCTGCATGTTTTACCCCCTAGTGCTATAATTGCTCTTTATGTATCGCAACACTGGCTGCAGTGCAATAGTAGTTGGTGCAGGAGAGGGCAGGCCAGGCCAGGGGGTAAGAACTAGGGGCCTGATAAAGGGTATGGGTGTGTGGGGGGTAAGGGATATGGGTGTGTGGGGGGTAAGGGATATGGGTGTGTGGGGGGTAAGGGATATGGGGGTGGGCTAAAGGATATGGGGGTAGGAGTGGGGTAATGGATATGGGGTAGGTGGGTTAAGGGATATGGGGGTAGGGGTGTGAGGGGGTAAAGTGTATGGGTGGTAGGGGTGTTAATTGGTATGGGGATAGGGGTAAAGGGTATGGGGTAAAGAGAATGGGGGGTAGGGGTAAAGGGTATGGTAGGGGGAAGGGGTGTACGGGGCAGGTACATGGGGTGTAGGGTATTGCCCTAAATCTTTAGATGAGAGCAGCCCCTGTGTGGATGATCGCCGAGAGTGCGGCGCTGCCCCACGATCGCTGTACAGTCGGAGCGCACTGTCAGTGGGCCCGGCGCACTCCTCCCACACCTGTGCAGGGAGCGGTGTGAGGCGGAGCGAGCTGTGGGCGCCGCCGGCACCGGGAGAGGAGGATCCCAGGAAAGGTCTCCGGCTGCGGAGGAAGCCCGGGCACCGGCGGCATGTCTGTGTGTGAACTCTACTCCCGGGTGAGTGTGAGCGGGGGGCAGATCACCGGCCGCGGGGTCCACTGAGTGCGGGCTCCGCTGAGTATGTGAGTCCGAGTGCGGGCTCCACATGCGTTTTGTTGTTGCGCCTTTACGGGGTTCCTGCAGCAGTTACTGGTTTTGTGTTCTGGTCTCCGGTTACTGGTCCCCTTATTACTCCGATCCCTGCGGTCGCCGCCTCCCTTCTGTACAGCAGTACTAAGTATCCACTGGTCTCCTGCCCCCCCCCCGTCCCGTGTACTGTCCCCCCCCCTTGTCCCTTGTACTGATGCCCCCCCCCCTTGTCCCTTGTACTGGTGCCCCCCCCCTTGTCCCTTGTACTGGTGCCCCCCCCCCTTGTCCCTTGTACTGGTGCCCCCCCCCTTGTCCCTTGTACTGGTGCCCCCCCCCTTGTCCCTTGTACTGGTGCCCCCCCCCCCTTGTCCCTTGTACTGGTGCCCCCCCCCCCCCCCTTGTCCCTTGTACTGGTGCCGTGTCACTGGGGCAGTTCGGTGTTGCTGGTTTCCGTGTTGTTTATACTGGTGTCTCTGCTCCAGCTACTGGTTTCCATGTAATTGTCACTGGTGTCCCTGCTGCAGTTACTGGGTTTCCCTGCAGGTGTACTGGGATTATCCTCTGTGGCCGCCAGAAACACTGGAGAGACTCCAGTATGCGCTGTGCTGTGCTATGTGCTGATATCTCCCAGCAGCTGTAGGGTTAACAGAGATCAGGGTATTGGCTGATGTCTTCACCCCACTTCTTTAGGAGCCCCCCAGGACCGACAGTCACTTTAAGGGCACCAGAGAGCTGGCAGTCACTTTAAGGGGCTCCCCAGAGCTGATAGCCACCTTAAAGAGACCCTCAGAGCCAGCAGTCACTTAAGGGGCCCCTGGGAGCCGACAGTCCCCCCCCCAAGGAGCCCCTGAGGGCCTGGGATCACCTTAAGGGCCCTCAAGAGCCGCCAGTCCCTCCGGACGTGCTGGAGACTCATTCATTTGCATTTGGTAACATGATGTGGCAACTAAACTGGTTTCATAGAATTAGATGATGCCGATACGTTTCACAACAATCCGGTCCACATCGACCATTACGTATTGATTTATATAGCGCCATCATATTCTGCAGCGCTGTACAATGTGTTATTATTATTGATTTATATAGCGCCATCATATTATGCAGCGCTCTACAACTGGTAAACAGGGCATGACAAGTAATATATAACATAACAATTTGACTTACAGAAACAGGTGAGGAGGGCCCTGCCCAAAGAGCTTACAATCTAGAAGGCTACATATTTTTCTTAGAATTTTTTCTTTAGTTCATCCAGTCATATAAGGTGTCTGTACGGCGCTCAAAAGGTTAAATGACCCCCAACAGAACATACATTATGGCGGCTGTTAGAAAATGCCTGTCCGGCCCTATGGAAGTACTTCTATAACCCTCGGCTCCCAGGGAACTCTGGGTTAATGTGTAAATAAACCATGATGCCCTATTGCCCCACCGCAGAGTCATAAATCCGAGTGTCGGCTGTATAAATGCTGAGAGTGAGTGATGTATAAACGCCAGCGCTGGCTGTTGGGTGGATTTCTGTATTTGCCACAACCTGCCACAATACCTTCTAATCTCCCGAACACCGCAGCCGGCCGGACGAGTTACACACAGTTTGCAGCCGTGTGCGTTTCTGTGGTGTTTACCGCAGATCTCTGCTCATGACATATCAGCGTGTAATAACATGTATATTATATGGGATATTAGCGTGTACCAACATGTATATTATATGGGATATTAGCGCGTACTAACGTATATTATATGGGATATTAGCGTGGATGTTATATGGGGTATTAGCGTGGATGTTATATGGGGTATTAGCGTGGATGTTATATGGGGTATTAGCGTGGATGTTATATGGGGTATTAGCGTGGATGTTATATGGGATATTAGCGTGGATGTTATATGGGGTATTAGCGTGGATGTTATATGGGATATTAGCGGGGATGTTATATGGGGTATTAGCGTGGATGTTATATGGGATATTAGCGGGGATGTTATATGGGATATTAGCGGGGATGTTATATGGGATATTAGCGGGGATGTTATATGGGATATTAGCGGGGATGTTATATGGGGTATTAGCGTGGATGTTATATGGGGTATTAGCGTGGATGTTATATGGGATATTAACGTGTAATAACATGTATATTATATGGGATATTAGCATGTACTAACATGTATATTATATGGGATATTACAATGGATGTTATATGAGGTATTAGTGTGGATGTTATATGAGGTATTAGCGTGGATGTTATATGGGGTATTAGCGTGGATGTTATATGGGGTATTAGCGTGGATGTTATATGGGGTATTAGCGTGGATGTTATATGGGGTATTAGCGTGGATGTTATATGGGGTATTAGCGTGGATGTTATATGGGATATTAGCGTGGATGTTATATGGGATATTAGCGTGGATGTTATATGGGGTATTAGCGTGGATGTTATATGGGGTATTAGCGTGGATGTTATATGGGATATTAGCGTGGATGTTATATGGGATATTAGCGTGGATGTTATATGGGATATTAGCGTGGCTGTTATATGGGGTATTAGCGTGGATGTTATATGGGATATTAGCCGGTATGTTATAGGGGATATTAGCGGGGATGTTATAGGGGATATTACAGGGGATGTTATATGGGATATTAGCGTGGATGTTATATGGGATATTAGCGTGGATGTTATATGGGATATTAGCGTGGATGTTATAAGGGATATTAGCGTGGATGTTATATGGGGTATTAGCGTGCATGTTATATGGGATATTAGCGGGGATGTTATATGGGATATTAGCGGGGATGTTATATGGGGTATTAGCGTGGATGTTATATGGGATATTAGCGTGGATGTTATAAGGGATATTAGCGTGGATGTTATATGGGATATTAGCGTGGACGTTATATGGGATATTAGCGTGGATGTTATATGGGATATTAGCGTGGACGTTATATGGGATATACAGAATCTGACAGCATATCAGCCCCATCTAGTGTGCCCGTTATTCCTTAATCACCTTAGATTCCGGAGCCATATGCCATCTATGTTTGAATTCCCTCATTGTATTTTCCTCCACCACTTCTGCTGGGAAGCTGTTCCACTTATCTACCCCCCCTCACAGTAAAGTATTCCATAGTCTGGATTTCCCCGCAAGATCTGCTTTGGTTTACACCTGAGTCTGGTTACTAAGTAGCACAATGCTTTTTGTAAAGCAAGCATTATTATTTTGGTGAAAAACATAAATGAGATAAATATATATATTTATTTTTTGTGTGCAATGAAATCACAAAAAAATGTTTCTGGGAGAGGGATTTAGGTTCTGCCGGCGCTTTGATTTCCGGGGGGCAGGTGGGTCACTTCTGGGCAGGTGCATCGGGTGAAAGCGGAAGTTTTTTAAGCAGTTTCCTTTGTAATAGCCCAGGGATCGCTCATAATGTATCTATGTTTCAAACACAACAAAAAAAAATGAATTAAAAACTCTTCCGGGGCTGGAAAACTGCTGAGACAGCTGATTTCTTCTAATCATCACTCGGGGATCTGATGCAAACGTAGATTAAAGTCTGTAGAATCTACATTCAATGGCTGTACGTTTACACTTAACACGGCGCTTGTGTGACAGTCCCTCAATCCCATATTTGCCTTAGGCAGTGTTAGAGCATGAGCTACCTTGGTGACTTATTACCTGGAAGCCGTAAACACAACACTCCGGCCAGACCGGAAGATTTCCTTTTTTACTTCTCTATGTTTTTAGTTCTAATGGTCTCTGGAGCAGACGGTTTCATGTTGCCGACCGTCTTCACCAAAACTTGAAAGGCCAGCTTTTTTTTCCTGTTTTATTTTTTTATTAATTTAATTTATTTAATTTTATTTCTGTAAAAATTATCTAAGTAAAGACATTTAAAAAAGAGACTTGGTGGAGATAGCGAGACTCAATGAGTAACACTTATCGCGGCGGGAGAGACCCCACAGGTGGCAGAAATTATTATTGATGATAACGCTCAACCCCAGATAATTCATGCAGTATAATTATTTCCCGAAACGCTATAATGGAAAAAATAAAGTTAAAGGGACTGTTTATTGTGCCTGAGGCCCTGACTAAAGAAGAATGCATACATTCTACCTTAGGTAGAAGCTGCAGCTCCCCGCCTCCTCTGTGATCTGCACATTCTGACCACTGATTGGCTGCTCGGAACAGGAAAGCGCTCTCATTGAATGGGAGTGCTTTTTTTTTTACGCAGTGCTGTAGTGGGGGGGGGCACGTTAGACCCTCAAATGCAAGAAAATATGCTCGGCCAAACACGTCTCACACATTAGGTGGGGGTGGGGCAGACGGGAAAAGGGGCAAATGAGGGGGTATTCTATATAAACCCCCCGTGTATTTTATTATGCAACGTACTTGTAGCAAAAGCACCAATTGGGAGTCTTATATATGATCACAGCGGGGGGGGGGGGGGATAGGAAGGAGTCGGCTGCAGACTGTGTGACCCTGATCTGCCCTTTCGCCCTGATATTGGGGCAAAAACCCTGACAGTTGCTGAGTCCCTCTTTACCCAATGGATCCGTTCCTCTCAGTCTGTCGGTTCTAGATTCAAATATATGGACTGTAAAACGTGCTGCTGACATTGTTGGCGCCATATAAATAAAAAAGAATAAAAAGAAAATAATAGTAGTAGTAGTAGTAGTAGTAGTAGTAGTAGTAGTGCAATAATAATATATGTTTTTTATTTTTTTGCAAATACATTTTTTTTTACCTGCCTTTGTAAAGTCCAAGATTTGGGTGACCATGTAATGTTATTCCTAGTGTCTTGGTTTTCGTAGGACAGTCCTAATTTTCGTGCGCTGCCTTGCATAACGGCCCCTATTTCGTTTGCAGTGGGCATCACGGGCCACTTGGGGAGATCCTCTGAGCCCAGGGAGCTTTAAAGCCAATGGAGGTCTGTACTTATTGTGAAAGCTGTCGCGGCGGCAGTTGCCATTTCATTTCTCAGGTGTGTTGGCATGTTGCGTCACTTCGAGTGGATTTCTTTAGGGCCGCGTGGATGCCCTCTGAGAGGATTGTATAAACTGCACCCTGCCAGATTCCCACCGGCAGAATATGTACTCTGTACTCACCGTGTTATTTCACACACGCATGTCTTAGTCACGCTTTCACTGGGAATAGGCCGATCTAGATGTGTTACTATGTGGGATGTTTCTATATGTGGTTAACACAGCGTTGGCTCGAGAGCAGTCTCTGACTCTCCCTTACCAAGTATATATATATATATATAAAACACTGTTTAGAAGTTTGGGGTCACAGTTTCCCCGAAATACAGCGCAGATGCTGTTCATGTTGTGCACCATCAGCCATAACATTATGCCCACCTGCCTAATATCCTGTCGGTCCCCCTCTTGACGCTTGCTGTACGGAGGCAGACTGTCATTGAGCACACAGAGCCATCCCTTTCGCTAGGCTTCTGGGATCAGGTCTACTTGACGCTGTGTGCTGCAGGGCCGAGCGAGTTGCTGGGGCTTCCCGTGTGCTAAGAGTTTGTGTACACGCTACATGCTAGTTTTGTTAGCTGGGTCACTGTTGCCCTACGTTGCTTACACAAGGTGCTGCGCGGCGCAGGTTGAATCACAGAAGGGTCAGGGGGCATACATGTTGGAGTCTTGGTTTCATTGCCTGTTAGTCGATTAGGCAGAACCAGTGCAGGCATAATCTCTGGTAATCTAGAGGTTAATATTTTTCTCTAATATTTACATTTTTTTTGTTGGTAGTAATTTTAACAGAAACCAATTACGTGCTCCCCAGGGGCAAGCAAATGAGGCAGGAGCATATCTGGGAATGCGAGGGCTCGGGAAACTACCCTCGGCACACAATCAGGACTACCCGCTGATGTTGCAGGCGTTCCCGGTGACGTTGCAATAAACAGCCCCATTTATTGCCACTTTTTGGCTATTTTTCTTTACAGTAGTTGCCGTGGTAACCAGCAGACATATCAGGCAGTCCCTGGGCCCCATAGCTCTCCTATTCCTGATAGGAGGCCTTATAGTGGATGGGGCTGGGATCAGTCCATAGAACAGGCAACCCAAGTATACCTGTCAGTGATCGCTTTTGTGTCACATGACAAATAAATGTTCCCGCCAATAAAGGTTGAATGACATTTTACATGGTGGAAGAATTATTTCTCGGAAAAGCTTTGGATATTTAATATTACATTAAGTTCCAAAAGTCTTACGTTCAGCAGATTAAGTGGAACAACACCTTTATTTGTCCCCCTGCCACCGGCTGCAGGTTAACGCCTCAAGGGAAGAGACGTGCGTCGGGGGCCACGGGCCCCGACAATCTCCTATTTTAATGTCTTCCTCAAAGCGTCGGATTGACGTGAAAGGTTCTATAAGATCGATGGAAAGTATCCAGGGGGTAATAGACGCTTGGAAGGAGAGCTGAAATATTAAATGAAATGTCTTCCTTTTTACTTAAATTGAGGCTCGGAGGCCGGCGTCGTCATTTTATGGTGAAATTTTCCTCGGCAGGAACCTTCAACACCGGCTTTGTAATTAAACAGCATGAAAATTCCACACTTGACTTCCTAGATGTTATTAAGTTCTGAGTCAGAGCAATGAAATACCAAGGCTATTATTTAAATCGAACTTCCCACGGCTTAAAAAAAAAACAACAAAAAATTGTTCTTATTTTTCTTAAAACGTGGAGGCCGGCCGTCGCTCAAAATCAATGGAGCGTCGTTAAAGATCAGTGGTTTGGATACGAGCCGAATACTCTGATCAGTGACCTGCAACCTATTAACGCAGCCATCTAAAAGTACCATGAATGAGACCCCCCAAGTATCCCCCTTTAGGTTACGTCTGAAGTGGGGGGGTGCAACAAATCATAACGGTAATTAAGAGCAATTACTGGATTTTATCTATTTGAGGCAATTTTGGGAAATGCCTAGGGGGGGGTCAGTTAATTTGCAAAAATAAGAAAAAAATAGTGCAGAATGTAAAGGGGGCATTTATTTAAAATATCAATACGCTGCTTGTATTTATTGCAAAAAATAAAAAAAGGGTATTTCTAAAATCAGGACAGAAATAATCTATTTACCCTTTTTTTCCCCTTAGCTTTTGTTCAAGAGTAAAAGATTTTCTAAATAAAAGTCAGAAAAGGTGGTTTTTTTTTTTATGTCACTATATTTTTATTATTTTTTTTGCATCCTGGCTATAAATATATTTTAATGGAGTTTTCGTGTCTTCTTCATTAATTGTACTCTTTATGTGGAGCAAATAAACCTTAGCAGATCTTATGAAGCCTTCTCAATTCCTATGGCAACAGCCTATTGGGTATTTGCTTTTGCGTCACATGACAATTAAATGTTTCCTGAAAAAATTATGAATGAGGCATCGTTTTAGTCAATAAAGAATTGTTTCCGGTAAGGGTTTGGGTATTCAGCAGTACCAGGAACAAAGTTTCTAATGGACATGGGGATGAATTAACCCCTTAGGGAGAACGGTTTGTCCTTAAACCCATTAATGACATTGTGAGCCTCTACATGTACAGGCTTTGTCGTGAAGGGGTTAAAAGCTTTCTGACAATCCTGGCTACACGAGGTATAGGGGGTCTCTTTAATGAAATAAGGGAAAAGGATGAAAACAGGGTGTACAAAGTGCATTTCAATGGGTCTTGCCCACCTTCCGCTTTAATGGTTTTCATTACAAAGCCCGAGAAAGTATTCTTTTTGGGTTTTTCATACCACGAGTCTGAAAAACTTATCGAGAATAGGAGCGATGACGAGATTTATCTATATGAAGCATCACAAAAAAAGTTTGGTGGCCTCAGTTTGACCTCCCAGCATAAGACCTCCCAACATCTCTGATGGCCAGAGACGGGTGAAACTTTCTGACCCAACAAATGGTAAATTATGTAGCTAAAGCTTCCAGAAGAGTAATAATCCACGTTTGTTTTTTGGGGTTAAATATTTCAAGAGGTACGTCTGGTCACCCTCAAGGATGGGGTATTTGGGCCTGTGTATCCTTTTAGTGACTACTTGACCAAGTGCATCCTTAACCTGAGTGACTGAAGTAATAGGATGGGGCTCACGTTGGTTTCATTGTACATCACAGCGGCGTATGTGGGCGCTTTATGAAATACACAAATGATAATTATGGGCTGGGTAGCAGGCATGAAGGACTGGTTATCAGAATGAGAATGGCTGATTTTTATTATGTAATAGAATATCCATAATTTTGTTCACAAACATTCCGATCGGATGTGGCTGAAGTCCAGCAGTAATTCAATTTACATGTTCCTCCAGATATAATGACACGATTGAAATTCTCCTTCCGGCTTTAAAATCACATGTGTTATGTTTCTCCTGCTTGTGGCCAGATGTATCCAGCTGGTGGCCACACGCTGCGGCACACAATCTGAGTATGGAGCAATGTCGGCCAGGGGGCGACTGGACTTATGCCAGATGACCAGTCCTGGGCTGGTCTAGAGTTGAGTCCTTCATGTTCTACTCTACGATATCTGACCATCCCAACTGGTGCTTTTCTCACTGCTATATCACAGGTGAAATCCCTGCTTGAATGCAGGTGACTTGATTCAGAATCTTTACCTTCTTGGGTTTTCATGAAAACTATTTTTTTTAGAACCATTTTGTTGCTGTCTTTAGTGAATCACTACAGCAGAATCTTTTAAAGGGTCTTCTGGTCGGTTCACTCTTTTAAAGTACACTTGTGTATCCTAAAAAAAAAATCTTTTTGGCCTCAAAATTGATTGCCTGACTATTTGGTGAAAAATTTCTCAAAACCTTGTTTTGGACCCTTTTTGATTTCTTTGGCTTTTTCCATATTATATACATTCTCTCCCCATTTTGCTTTGTTGAAAGTTCGAGGTCTCCAAATATTTGCATATTGAATCATTCATTCGCCTTGGAAAACATTTCCAACTTCCTAAACGATGAGCACACATTATAATACCGAAGGATTGGCTTTTCTCCCTGTTCTAGGCATTATTCCCCGGACCAAGTCATCTACAGTGAACATTAACACGCTGCCAATTACCAACGTTGGGAGAGATCCATACGTGTAACTTGGTGAATCTCAGCATAATTCTGTATCTCCCAGCACAGGGAATACCAGTCAGCAATAATATGGCGGGAGGGGGGTTATTCCGTTCTGCTGCTTCTCAGCATTTCTTTCTAGCAGAGATGTGTCAGCTAACAACGAAAACCTGCATTAAAAAAAAATGTATAGAACCCAAGTTAAAGGGGAAGTCTTATGGAACTGCACTATATACAGTAATATAACCCCCCAGCGCTGTATACAGTAATATAACCCCCTTCGCTGTATACAGTAATATAACCCCCCAGCACTGTATACAGTAATATAACCCTCAGCGCCGTATACAGTAATATAACCCTCAGCGCCGTATACAGTAATATAACCCCCCAGCGCCGTATACAGTAATATAACCCCCCAGCGCCGTATACAGTGATATAACCCCCCAGCGCTGTATACAGTAATGTAACCCCCCAGCGCTGTATACAGTAATATAACACTCCAGCGCTGTATACAGTAATATAACCCCCAGCGCTGTATACAGTAATATAACCCCCAGCGCTGTATGCAGTAATATAACCCCCCAGTGCTGTATACAGTAATATAACCCCCCCGAGCGCTGTATACATTTATAAAAAAAGGTTGCCACGCACAAAAACCAGGTTTTATCTCCTTATATCCGCATACCAAAGCTTTGTCCCGGAATAAGAATTCTGAGTGAAGTGGTAATTATCTGAAACTGCTCATATCTGGTAATGATTGTATGTATATTATATTATAATATAAATATATTATTAAATCTGAAAACAACATGGTTCCCAAGGCTTTCTTATAATTAATATAAAATTAATTGTATGTGATATATATATATATATATATATATGCATGTGTGTGTAATTTTATCCGCTTCATAGTGTGTCCCTGAATGGCAGAAATAAAGTGTAGTCACCCTAAGGCAGGATGATAAGGAGTCGGGGTATTTGTCCAGTAGATTGGGACTCGGATAACAGATTTCATACAAATGGCTAAAATGCAGCCACCTGAAAACATTATATTATGGGTCAAAAACTACAACCGTTAAAGAAAACAATATTTTTGAAAACTTATTTTCAATTTGATATTAACAAAATAATGGCGCCCTTGTTCCCCTTTGGAATTCATTGAATATAAAATAATGTTACTCTGGCTATTTTTTTCTTATTATTCCGCTGTCTTGCGGATTGCGTGGTGTCTTGAAGCTGCCGGATAATATACTTTTTTCCAGGAATGGGCTCGTGATGGGGAATTTCAGTGTATTCCGGATATAAAGCAGTTTCTAGGATCAGTGGATGTTAAAACGCCTTTTGAAATGATCTGTAGCCGGAGCATCGCTGTTTCTGATAGGATTTTCAGGGCAGATGTTATTTTATTATGTAGTCCTTCAAAAATGTTTGTAGTGACTGGTAATATAATGGCTGTTGGTGTCTATTTTAATATTTTTCATTATGAATAAAATTATAAATTAGTATTATACTATGTATGTGTATATTTATATATATATATATATATATATATATATATATATATATAAAACATTTATTTTACTATTTTATTTATATATATATATAAAATTTATTTTACTATTTTATTTCGTAAAATAAACATGAATATGTATTTTAAATAAAAAATAAAAAAAAAAGGAAATCGGAGACTTTGATGCATTTAAATGTGCTGTTTAACTTATTCTGCCGATTTTGAGTTTAAGTTCAGCATTTGAAACATAATTATTAATTACGTTGTTATAGACTATTAAATTTCACAAACCATAACAAAATAATTGTGTAAAACTTGGTCTTATTCATAATTTTGTTTTCTAGCAAGACTTATTTGCTGCGTGATCTGATAGGTTGTTGCCATTGAAACGAAAAAGCTTCCTAAAAGTTTCTGTGGTGTTTGTATGGGATTTAACCCTTCAGAGAAAAAAATTAATTGATCTGCTAACGATTTATTTGCTAAACATAGCAAAAAGTGAAATATTTGAAAAAAATAGAGGAGCGAAGCTAGGGCGCCAAAAATATATAAAATGTTTTTATTATTATTATTATTTTTTTATTATTTCACTTGCTTTTATTTTTCAATATTTTCTTTTTTATTTATTTTTAAATTTTTTTAAATTTTACTTGTTTTTATTTGGGGTAGAATCATGGTTTTTCCTGTCCCTAGCTTTATAGACAGGAATGGATGTACCTAATTCATAACCAACAAAGAGTGTTCTGTGCGGAATTGTTCGTCTCTCTTCATTCTCTGGAAGTCCATCTGTTTGGTGGCCCGTCAATAATATAAGCCGCCGGCTGGGCCGCCCAGCAGAGGGACTTTGTGCTAAAAATAATTTGTCTGCGTTATGTCCTCTTTACAAACGCAGATTCTGCTCGGAAATACCAAAATATTTTTAGAAAGTACTGTAAAGTGTTTTTGACGTAAGCTTCAGAAAACTATTAAACCTGATCAGGTTACAGCCTGGTGTTAGCGTGAAGGAATGAGGAACATGGGGGGGGGGGGGAGACATTTTACAGATTTATTACTGTGATTTTCTTCATCCAGGTTGTATCTGCTTTAGATGTTATGTAAGGAAGTTACACTTATCTACCACCCTCCTAATAAAGGGAAACAGCCTCCCAGCAGAAGTGGTAGAGGGTAATACAGTGAGGGGATTAAACATGCATGGGATAGACATACGGCTCCTGAATCTAAGACGAGATCAACAACTGATTAAGGTCTGAGTCTTTACAGCAGGAGAAATGGCATACTAGACAGGGGGCCGAATGGGGCCGATCTGCCGTCTATGATTTTTGTGGCATTGGTTTTCTGTTATATCAAGTCTGGTTCTAGCAATTCTATCTTGCTATTAGTCCAAGGATATAGTTAGACTGGGGCAATGGACAACGAACACTATAAAAGACCGTAAGCTTCTGAGCCGAGCCCTCCTTCCCTATCTGTTGCTCTCTGTATCAGACCCTTTGGATGTAGGGACTGTAGGAAGCGCTGCAGAAATTGTTGGCACAATATAAATAACATTTATTTAATAAAAAAAATGTACGTTGTCATAAAATAAAATGTGTCATACTGGCAGCTTTTCAGGAAAAATTTGGCGACAGGCCGGAATAATCCCTCTCGGCGAAGTGCTTACAGAATAAAAAGTCCGATGATCTGATCTGTGTGATTATGGGGGCCACACCTGGCTCAGTCAATGTAAAATAGCATTTAAAGGGAACATATGGAGTGCGCGGAGTAAGGGGGGGGTGGGTGGTCTACGCACTCCTGATGCGGCCGGGGTTGAAACACCAGATCATCGCCATTAAGGCTGAGTGTAACATCGTTTGTATGAAATATGTTTTACCGTATTGGCTCGGATATAGGCCGCACCCTAAAAGTCAGGTGCTTTTTTAATGAGAAAAGTTGCTGCTGCCACTCTGTCCCGAAGATGTACCCCCCGAGATATGCTGCTACTCTGCCCCCCCCCCACCACCGGACTTACCGGTGCAGACTCCACGGGGTCTTGCGGGGCCTGCGGGGGACATCTACACATAACACGTATTCAACTTCCGGTGCCGGCACTTCCGTGGGAATTCCCAGCATGGGAGATTGTTAAAGCACATCGTGCAGACGTTGTTTACCTCGCGATGCGCTTGGACAATCTCCCGTGCCGGCACCCCAAACCCCCCCCCCCGTGGGAAGTGCTGGCAGGGGAGGCTGTCTGAGCGTATCGGGGAGTAGGATGCAGGTCCCCTGCACCGCTGCGGGGGATCTGTATCCTAACCCTGCTGCATGTCCCGGGTGTCGGGCGCTAGACCCCGAATATAGGCCGCACCCCCACTTTAAAGACTTAAAGTGGGGGGAAAAAGTGCGGCCTATATTCAAGCCAATACGGTATATGTATTAATGGTATAAAGATGGATCTATTTATACTAGATTGTAAGCTCTTTGAGCCGGGCCCTCCTCACCTGTTGTCTCTGTAAGTCAAATTGTTATGTTATATACTACTTGTTATGTCCTGTCTACCCATTGTACAGCGCTACGGAATTTGATGGCGCTATATAAAACAATAAATAATAATAAAGAGGGACAGCAGGTTCCGTAGTGCTGTTACGATTGGGGGTCAGTGGGGGGAAAAAAAAATGCTTTTTTAAGATGCTTCTATGGCAACAACTTATCGGTGCCTGCTTGTGTGTCACATGACAATTAAATGCTCCTGGCCAAAAAAAAATACAAAATATTCCGCGTTTAGAAATGTATTTTGGGGAAGCGTTTTGGCTTTCGGCGGCACTAGGAATAAAGTTTCCGTACAAGAGAATTATTTGGGGTAGTTTCTATTATTTTGTGGCACGTTAATTTTTATTGTGCGTCTACATAAACGAGTTGTTAGAACCGTCCGTCTGCTCCGTCTGTCTATGTAAATCCATATGGGCTTTTTTTATTTTTAGTTATTTTTTTTTTTTACTGTGTTTATACCCAATTTACTTATTCCGAAGGTTTCAATGAAGCCCAAAGATTTTTTGCGATACAATCAGGGCTGTTCCTGGAGAGTTGGGCTTTTAACGCCCTCGCTTCACTATTCATTATGAAGGGCCGAAAGTGGCAAGTTTCTCCAGTAAGAAGGGTTGATCTGGCCCTGTATAATGCATAACTAAATGTGTAGTTCACTGAGTAAACTATACATTATACAGGGCCAGCAGAGCGCCTCCTGCAGCAGAAGCTCACAAGAGTTAGCTCATTTGAAATGTACCGTGAAGTCAAGCCAACTCTCCCTTTAGTGAATAAACCCCCAATGTATTAAATAGTAGAGATTGTTGTCTTTTGGTACTGATTTTTTTTTTAAATCTTCCTAAAAATGCATGAATTCAACATGACCCGTATCTCCAGACCGAGTTCCTCCATGATTCACACTGGGCAAATACCCGGCGGGCTGCCCACCAAAATGCGGCACACACTCACACTCACCAAACACTCACGCTTCATGGACAGGCCGGATGCTGCAGCGATATTTCACAAAGGCTGTTACAGCGGGCAATTACGTTCAAGGGATCCGTGTATAAAGTGGATATAGAGGCAAAGATGCGCCTACCCAGAATCCCTTGTGGTTGTGGCAGCGCCATGAGATTTCTGAGGGAAAAACAAGCCTTCTGTCTGGTCTGGGGTCTGTAGATGAGTGTTTAATAATAATACTTCTACTACCCCCTTAATTTGAATTAGAAGGGTTTCCATCACCTTTACCCACCATAATTTATGTGATTGCTATTTCACAATCTCAGACATCGTTGGTCTAGGTAAAGGATCCAGTCCGGTGAGACCCGTACGGGACGGACCCCAGCAGCACGGACTTTTTAGCCATCGCTAGTCTGGCTCTTTGAATTTGCCGCTCTAGTAGTCCGATGGCTTCTGCCGAGTGCGATGTGTTTTGGAAGTCGGTCCTCAACCATCTCTCGTCTTTTGTTATCTAGAACTCCCGGAGGCTTTTGTTACTTTCTTGAAGAAAAAACCAGAATTCTTTTTATTTTTTTGTTGCTTTTTCCTTTCCCTGTCTCGTGTTACGTTGGGACTTTTGTAACGCGATCGCCTGTTTTAGATCCCCGCGACGGTAAGAGGCAGGGATCGGTCCTGACTCGGCCTCGCCATTCATCACGCTTCATTCTGTGCTATGATGTCATCGGGCGTGGTGTATTCATCACGTATTCCAGACGCTCCTTTGTAGCGCTCATCGCGCTTGCTAATGGTTAACCGTTCGTTTGCTTTCCTGCTGGTCTTGAAATAACTTTTTCTGTGTACAAAAGTTCTGTTTTTAGCAATAAGGGAAAACACATCCCCGTACGGTTCACGTGTCGTGATTTTTTTTATTTGCCTGGAGTGAAGTCATCTCTTGGGTTGTAAAGGGGAAGTTCCACTTGTGCGTTTATATTTTGGTGTTGGTATAGTGTGTAGTCAGTAGTGTACCCAGTGTTGGGCATAGTATTTAGGTTTTTTATGCGTGTCTTTGCTTCCTGGTCCCCCCCGCAGTCATCATGCGCCGGCGTCTCTCAGAGAGATACCATGGACTGGCGATGAGGTCAGAGGTCAGACCCCCCCACCCGTGGATTGCCGAGTGTGCACAGCTTCTGTATGGGGTGTTGGACGCCCCTTCTGCAAAGCCATTCTCGGCAGTACGGAGCCGGTGTTCATACCTTAAAGCCCAAATGGCTATAATACGGTCCTCGTGGATACACTTGAGTCACCTGCATTCAAGCAGGGATATCAACCATAAAATACTGGTAGCGAAAGCACCAATTGGCACAGCTGGGCAGTAGGTCGGTCGGTCAGTATTTGTGTTAAAGGTCCAGGTAAGTCGAATAAAGAAAAGACGAAGAACGACTTAAAAGATTAAATATCTGTTACTTGCGTACATAACGCTTTATTAAGAATTGGCAGGGTGAGGAGAGTTCCCCTTGTTAAAAAGGGACTTCCTCGAGTAAAGCATGATAGGGATTGTAGTCCAGCAGTCAATAATGTCTTTAGTTAGCCCTGAGTTACAGCTTTTGGCTGGCTAAGCCGGCTCGGGGAGAGTTAAAGTATAATAAATCCTGGAAACTCTTATCCTGTTTGAGTCATAATGGTTATACCCCAGACTTTGCCCTTATCTTGCAACGAACTGCTGTCATGGGGTAATAAATACAAGCTGAGGGCCCCAGGGGAGGTGGATCTGGTCATCCATGCGCCTTGTTGTAATGGGGAGATTCCTGGACGTTATACCTAAGCTGGAGTAATGTTACTGAGAGGGTGGTAGGTAGGTGGAGCAGCCTCCCAGCAGAAGTGGTAGAGGGTAATACAGTGAGGGGAATATAAACATGCATGGCATAGACATACGGCTCCTGAATCTAAGATGAGACCAACGACTGATTAAGGTTTGGGTCTTTCCAGTGGGAGAAATAATAAAAAGTATCCCCTAAAGACAAAGACGCCATTTTCATTTGGATTAACACAACTCTGTCTTATAACGTTACTAAAAATAAGCGTCCTGGGAACTATGATGTCATACTTTTTTCGTTGATCGTTACAATGTATTGGTTAATGGCAACTGATATATTGTGGTCTGGCTCAACACACATAGGCCTTGGTATTACTGGTGAACCTGTACTATTCCAGAATAGCCAGTATCTTTTGCCTCTCTTAAAAAATTATATATATTGGTCCATTTTAAAATGTTGTTTAATTTGAACAGCTTGATACCTTCCAGACATCCCTCTTTAGGAGCGGCAGGACTCAAATCCCTCTGTGTAGCCCTAAAAGCCACGAAAATATGTATACAAACAGAAGAAAACATGTCCTGCGGTGACATACTTCCCAACAGTCCCAATTTTTAGTCACTGTCCCGTTGTCATAAGCAGCTGCCCAACTCTCCTGCTGTTGCAGCGGGCGGGGGATCATGGACCATTGGGGAGATCGTTGGGTCCCGTAGACATTAAGGAGAAAATCCAACTTGTTTGGCCCTCCAATCGCGATGAATGAATTCTAGTCTCCAGTGAATGAGCAAAGAAAAGCCCTGTCCGTATTTCTGTTTCTTTTGTTTTGTGACCTCATTTGTGAAACGGTGGGAATCGATCTTCTGGAACGTCTTTTCAAACGATGAAGAACGGAGATAATTGTCCCCGTGGCTGTCCCTTATTAAAGCCGGTTTATCGATGTCATGGGTCCATGATGTCATAATCCACTGGGTTTGCAGGCTGAGGTTATGTACAGCACCTTTTAACTTGGACCACAGGGTTTTTCCTTCAGTGATCTTCTGTTGACCTTCTGAATGAGGTGATGATGGTCCTTCAGTGATCTTGTTTCCATTGCATTAAACTCAATCGTCTTCCGAGGCAGCCGGGTGACTATGGAGCGATGCCAGACGGCGGCCCACCGAGCATTTGCCAGATGGCCGGTCCGGCCGTGGTACTCTAAACTATGACATCCGTCTTGATGTCCTTCTGTAATTCAGAGTTTTTGAGAAAAAGAAAAACAAAGCTGGGGACGGAAGGAAAAAAACTGAGCCAAATCCCAGTTCTAGTGGTGAGGAATCTTGGGGTTAACTGGGAAAAGTTGGAGTGGAAATACTGGGGAGGAATAAAACAGGAGGTTACATTGCGAGTTAATCATAGTCTGTCTGGCCTGGAGCCGTGTTGCGCCTGAGCGCTTGTGTCGTACAGTAACTCACATTTCTCCATAAATTACTCAGCATGACTTGACATTTCATCCAACAATAGACTTCGATTACCGCATTTCACCGGCTTCTAAACCGGCTTCCGCTAAATAAAACCGTTCTAGGAACGTCTCTGTGTTTATATCTTTTGCTGCCAGCAGGCGTACAGAAAGCAATAAACCCCCCCCCCCCCGACACGTAACGGGGTAAAATTCTGGGGCAAAGAGCAATATTTAAAATAATCAGTAAAAATCTTCATTCCTTGATTTCTACTCATACCCTTTTATACTTCACCTTTTATTCCATGTATGTTTATTATAAAATCTGAACATTCTAAAACAAAGGTGCCTAATATTGGGCATAATAACCTTGGGGAAAAAAAGGTTTTTTTGGACGCCGTAGGAATTGTGGGGTTTCGTGGCCTCTTGGGGCAGAGTTTGATCCCTGGGCAGGCATGGTGGGGGGAGTTTTGCTCTATACACCTAAGTTCCAAGTTTTGAGATCTCGTGTAGAGCATACTCTGGTATGCTCCCTGCTTTCCATAGAGGCCGCTGGGGGTGGAGTTAAACACAACCAATAGAATTCCAATAACTAAAGAACAGCTACACCTATTTGCATGCAGTAGAATGTTCTAGAGTCCATGTATATGGGTTCCAATATGCACTTAACACAAAAATTTTAACTAAATGTGAGACCGGAGCAATGCCTAGAATCGCAAATGAGGCTAACCGATGTATTTTTGGTGGGACTTGCACCCGAGTTTTTTTTCAGTATATTGGAATCTCTTTTTACGATTGTTAATTTATTCTCGCAAGCGGACTGAACATTGACCTCCTCTAACCAGCCGCCTCTGTACTCCGTAACGCTGACTATTAGCGAGCAAAGAGATCTCCAAAGGCAAGAACGTTAAGGACGCCATCAGTCTATATAATCTGCCTTTTTCCAGACCTTGTGTGTTGTCTTATGGGCATAAGGCTATCCTGAACCTACCATGCATGCTTAAAGGGTCTTGCTGGACCCCCTGGAACTCTTGAGCATCCTTTATAAATATAAATATAGCTTGCAGGAAAGAGGAGATGTGCAAAGGAGGAGAAATGTTAGAACAAGAGACCATAATCTAAAAGTAGAGGGTCGGAGGTTTAGATGGAACGTAAGGAAGTTTTACTAAACAAGAGTGTGGTAGATAAATGGAGCAGCCTCCCGGCAGAAGTGGTAGAGGCTAATACAGTAAGGGAGTATAAACATGCATGGGATAGGCATATGGCTCCTGAATCTAAGACGAGACCAAAGACTGATTAAGAACCGAGTCCGACTTCGGGAAGAAGTTTTGATAAATATCGTGAAGCCGGGTCTTTTGTGCCGCAGCGTTACGTCTCTGTGGTCATTAAGCGTGTATTGTATACGCCGGGTAATCCGCCGCGTCGGAGAATTGCTCGCCACACTGTTCTTCTTGTAGTGGTTTAGGAACAAGAGGATTCTGAATCCTTCCATTATTGAATGGATCGTACTCTATAAAGGAACGGTCTGATTTCACAGAGCTTGGCATTATGTCTTTGATACACGGATTAGACCGAGCCTTTCCACCCAACGATATATTATTATTACGAACGGATGTGGGGAATAAGCTGGGAAAAATCCACGATGGTGATTATTAAACACGGTTTGACTTGGCAATTTGTGACGGCTTAAGCCGCAAAATAACGAGAGCTGAAGAAAGCTTTAGGAGTCTTATGGCTTCCATCCCTGCCGTTAAGTTGAAGGCATTGTCACATTGGAGGGGCTGATGCATGTCCTGGAGTTTTCTTTTCTAGATGTCTGGAGAAGACCTGATGTCAGAGGTCCCTATGGACCATGGGGCTCTTCGTGGAAAGTAGTTGTTGGATATTATTATTATTATTATTATCTTTTATTTATATAGCGCCAACAGTTTACGCAGCGCTATGTGGATATGTGGGAGATTAACCCTTACTTTCTGCTCTACCCCTTTTGGGGCTTTGGTTCTAACACATTGGTGGCCCCAGATGTGACATATTGGCTGTGATGACACGTCGAGATCTGGAAGAGTGTTAGCAGCAGAGAGATCTCTTTTTTTAATGGCGTTTCCGAGCTCCTTAGGTCCCATTTGTCTCTCGGTGGCCTCCGCAGCTGGCCAGCTTTCATAACTTTGTCCAATTTGAGAAGAGTTTGGCTAATACAATGAACCACGACCCGTGACCTTGGTGTTCTACCATTATTACAAAGGGATGGGTGGAAGCGTTTCTGCTTTGCCAAGAAAACCAAAGGTTCTTGGTTTGGCTATTGAACCACAATAGAAGTCCTCAACGATATGGGAGAGATACCTCCTACCTATCCTACTAAATAGACTACCGAGTCCATACAGCCTTGAAATGCTGATGTATTCATTCAAACACCTTACTATTATGAAGCTCCTCATTCCTTTCAGAGTCATTCCTCACATTCCTAGTTTATATCCTGCTTGTCTGGTCTGGTAATATTTCCCTCAGAATTTATTTATTTATTTATTTTTTAAAAAACTTTTTTGCTTTATTTAATCCTATTCTAAAACTTGAAGCAACGCGTTGTATAACACGACTGAATCACTAAGAGCCGCAGTAAGTGTCAAGTCTTTCGGTAGATGTTCCCCTCTCTTGGCTTGGTATTCTGCGCTGCAGCCAGGTACAAAGGGATGCAGAGTAACATCAAATATTTAACAGTTCTTCCCTTCTCGAGGACATCAAAGTGTACGTTGCGTTCATCTTTCATATAAATCTGCGTGGGAGATTTTTTTTTTTTTTTATTTGTTGAATCTGTCAGTCATAAAATTAATACGGACAAGGAAAGTTTTTTTAGCAGACTATTTATTATAGTGTGGGTTGGACGGCACTTTAATTTAAACCGCTTTAATGACTAATTCCACAGTGCTGGGGAAGCACCACTGCGTTTGGGGTCGGCATCCCTCTAATATCACCATAAGCAGAGGTTTACTGGGGGTCTCTGGGTTGAAGCCCAGCTTCCCTGGGTCTCTGGGTCAGTTTCTTCTTCCTCTGGTGTTTGGTCTGTCTACTCAAGGTTTAAGGTGCTTGAACCTTCTTCGCTTCCAATTATATCAGTGCTCTGCAATACAGTGAGATCTCCCTGAGTTTGGTGGGAAGGATCGATTGGTTGTCTAATGAGATGCGTCCACCTCGCCTGTTGCATCTATGTTTGAAATGTGTAATATAATTTTTGGTAAAAAATCCAATATTTTTTATGTGCGTCTTTACGGTTGAGCCTGTCGATTCTTTCTGATGCTTCTTGGTAGTTAAATCATACTCAACGCTTCTTCTTCCTGCATCGTGGAGAGGACTGGTTGACCTCTAGATGGAATACGCGACCTGACCTTGTGCCATTATGGACTCTCCATGGTTTATGACGTAGAATCACAAAATATTGTGAATATTATATTTATTATATGAATAATGTTCTGTCTATCTATGCTATGGTTTGTGCTTTTATAATTCTATTCTAGCCTTGCAGTTTTGTGTCTGGTATAGTTGGTATTTTGGGTGGATAGTACCAATTCCTCCTATTGGATTGTTACATTTGGTGATTTATTTGGATTTTGATGAGAGCAGCAGACCCTGCGGCCGCAGTTTGACCAGGATCAGTGGCCCTCGCGTGTCCGTCATGGTTTATAAACTCAATGCGCTGGATGAGCTGCAATTCCAGATGGCCGGAGATTTAGAATTGAGCGTCTTTTGGTTTTTAAAAGTGACAAGGAATTTTTTTTCTAGTACAATTTTCTTTAGGTTATTGTGATGTTGTGTTGGGTCTTCTTTCTTAAAGGGGTATCGAGAGCACATTGTTGTTACTATGTTTCCAGCAACTGCAGTTCACATTGGCACGTCTGGATTAGCGACTGTTCCTTTTAATGAAATGTTCCAACTAGATTAACATACCTTCTGAGTGTTTTAGCATGTCCAGGAATGAAGCCTAAACAGATCCGTCATGTCATGCATCTTGTATAGATTCCTAATTATTTTAATCATCCAAAATAAAAATCCATAATTTTTTGGGTGTTATTTTTTATTATTACCGTATTTGCTCGATTATAAGACGACCCTGATTATAAGACGACCCCCCAAAATCTGAATATTAACTTAGGAAAAAAGAAAAAGCCTGAATATAAGACGACCCTAAAGGAAAAAAGTTTTACCAGTAAATGTTAATTCATGTAAACTATTTTTTTTAATAAAAGCTATGATTGAGAAAAATATTTTTTTTGTTTTTATTTCTTGTATTTTCCAGCCTGTCCCCCAGTTACGCACATCTGCCCCCAGGCTTGCCACACCAATATGGCACTGTGGCCCATGATATGCCTTTTAACCCTCTATATGCCACTGTGCCCCATGGTATGCCTTTTGACCCCCTATATGCCACTCTGCCTCCAGAAATGCCTTATACCCCTATATCCCATTCTGGCATTTAGGGGGTTAAAATGCATATTATGGGGCAGAGTGGCATATAGGGAGGTATAAGGCATTTCAGGAGGCAGAGTGGTATTAAGGGAGTTAAAAGGCATTGTATAGAGCACTCTGCCTCCAGAAATGCCTTATACCCCTATATGCCACTCTGGCATATTATGGGGCAGAGTGGCATATAGGGAGGTATAAGGCATTTCAGGAGGCAGAGTGCATGGTATAATCTGGCAGCGGATGAGTACTTTTTCAATGACGTTACCCCAGAGGAGGTGGCTGATTGACTATTCTCTTTCCCTAATACACTTTAGGGTTGAGGAATAATACCACATTAACTTTGGTGGCTTCCATATTTCCCATCTACTACAGCTGCTGTGTGTCTTTGACTAAACAAGATCTTTGGGCATTGATAGGTTGTTGCCATAGCAGAAGTTGAAACTGTTTCTTAATGGTTTTTGTGTTTTGTGTGATTAAAGAGCTAAAGAAATTAGAAGAAAAACAATAAAATGACAGATCTGCTAAGGTTTATTCACTAAACTCACTAGAGTGGGATAGACATTTTAACATCGAAAAGAATGACTCCAAACGCTGAAAAATAGACAATAACTAAAATAATTTCGGCTCTGAAACCATGTATAAGGTAGCCAAGTCTCAAGGGCACTCACACCTTTTTGAATGTATTTTTTTTCTTTTTATTGTTGCTAATTTACCGGTGTTTTATTTGCTAAAATATTAGGGAATTTCATGAGTTCCAGCACAGAAATCCAAGATTTTTAAATTATAATTTGTGATTAAAATATAGCCTCTACGTGTTTATTTTTTTCTGTTGCTGGTACCTGCTTTCACCGAGTAGCAGCTTTATTGCTTGAATTCTCGGCGTAGTTGTTGCCTCCTGATAAATGTTTCGTTAATCTCCTTAAGTGTGAAGAATGAGTAACGTTACTTGGAGAAAGAACGCTTTGCCCTTCTGTGTACCTGCGCAGAAAGAACTAGCACTCCTTAAAGAGACCCTCCGGCCATCATATACACTTTAATGCATATGATAGCTGAGATGTCCCTTTAAACTTCTATGGTGTTCCCCGTGTAAATGCATGGGGGGTATTTTGCTGACCCCCCCCCAGGCATTCCCTATTTACCTGCCCCCCCCAGCTATTTTCTATATCAGGAGAAGAGTTCAGCCCGAATAGAGTAATCCAGAATAACAGGTCTGCCTGTGACCTTCCGTCCGCCCATCCCTTTAACTAAATGCCACCGATGAGCGATCGTGAATACTTAATCCGCTGGCCTCATATTCTTGGTTATGTTTAATTTAATAAAAAAATGCATTGATCACCCCTATGAGTTAATAATCAAAAATGTAAACTATTTCTATTGCTCTGCTGTAAAGAATGTAAAAAAAGAATAAACGGGTTAATATATTTATATATTCTATATGGATTTATTTTTTTTTTATATATTTTTTTTTTAGTTGCTTCTGCATTACTGTTGGCTTAGTTGGATACCCATGAAATAGTTAAATAAAATAAATAAATAAAAAATTCTATTGCTCTGCTTTAAAGAATGAAAAATAAGAATAAACAAGTTAATATATTCATATATTTACTGCCTGGATATTTTGTATAATTATTTTTAGTTGCTTCTGCAGTACTGTTGGCTTAGTTGGATACTCATGAAATAGTTAAATAAATAAATAAAACCCTTTTTCTAATGAAACATTATTATTTTGAGCTGACCTATAATTCTAAGGATACCGGGTGCCGGTTTTTAGTGCACAAAATATTACCTATACATCCTTACCCATTTTACAGCGCTACGGAATATGGTGGCGAGATATAAAACAATGATAATTATACTTACCATTTGCTAGCAAACATACAGTTTAACATTGTACAAAAAAACTTTTAGCTATCAGCTGTCGGGCGTTATATGCTGAATAGCGAATGTGAAAGAACGTGGGCAATGTGGGCACAGGAAAATAGCTATGGGGCAGGGAAAGGGGCAATATATAATCCCCCTATATAAAGAATCCCCCTATCCACCTATGGTCGCTGGTGGACCTCTTTAAGACAAAGTGTATATCTTTCTGATATATAGTTTTATATTATAATTTATATTACAATGTAATTTAATATTATATTGTATATAATTTAACAGTTTCCTAAAGCTACTGTCCCACTTAAACAAAATATTAATTGTGCTTGTATAGTAAGCAAATCAATCTTTGCAAAACAAATCTGACGTTCCTTTATTTTCACTGAAATTTTAAGGGTTGCCAGAAAAAACTATGAACGGGGAAAAAAAAAAACTTGACTTGAAGAAATAACAATTTTTGGCATCCAGCAGGACAAGGAGCGATGGTTTATCAGAGGAGACAGTTGTCAATTAAAGAATAAAATTGAATTTTGTCTGTAACACGTAATTAATGGCACCTCTCGTTCTAGGCAGGTGCAAAAAAAAAAAAAAAAAAAAGCTGAATTATTGTTTAATATTAGAAGCCGGTCTTGTTTTTCCATCACGCCTCTCGAGAAGCATCAACACAGCAGCGATTATAAACGGCCATTGGATTTGTTTGCCATTAATCACCGGTAAAGGGAACGTGCACTTCAGACTGACTCTGTTTATATCTTTTTTTTTTTACTTTGGACATTCATTTTCATGGTTTAGTATTTTTAAAATGAATTCTGGGGTTAAATGTTAATGACTGGTAAGAAATTCTATACCGATCAATAATAGACCGGTGATTATGATACCCAGGGCCCAAAAATCATATCTGGGAACTCTCTGGGAGACTCGGGGTGAAGTGCCGCTTGTCTAGGTTACGCCAGGTCGCCGGAGCATGCACCGCTCCGCGCGTGTTCCGCGACGACGGCAGGACCGTCGACTGATGTCAGCGGGACCTCCTACCCGCATCCCACAAGAGGGGGGCTATGGGTAGCCATAGCCACATAGTTTCCAGGTATGCTGCACCTGCATCAATGAAGGTACATAGAAGCCCCATTGAACACTGGCCGGCCCAGTAGGTAATGATGACCAATGTGTAGAATGCAGCCTCATGTATATTCTGCACCCCTTTATACATAATATTTATATACACACACAAACATACATACATATACTTAGCTTTTCACGCATGGCTTCTCTATTTTGGCTTTATTTTTGTTGAATACATCATGACGCAGTGTAATATGTGTTGTTGTTCATCTGAGGCTGTATTTACCTCATTTCTCCTAAGGAACAGATGATTATGTCCTGATACGTAAAACCATAGAATTCAAAGAGGGTGTACTTTTTACACTGTACATACCTATACATACATACATATACATGCTTGCACATACATACATACAGTGCATATGCATACACGTACGCACTAACATGGGCATCTCTAAGGGTGTTTTTCTTGTGGCTCGTAGAAGAGAGAAAGCAGGTGTAAGCGTTTTCTGCAGACGTTGTGATTGCCGTCGTAGGTCTGTAATTCCCGTCTCCGTGTCGGACGCCCACACCGAACGTTAGCAGCAGAGAATCTTCAACAACGCAGATGTGACGCAAATTTTCAAAGGATTTTTTTTCCTTCATGCGGTGGAATAATTATTGTGCTCCTGGACTTACTTTGTGTGCCATGTTGTGTTTTTTTGACTGCTGGTGAAAGTTTTTGTATCGGGGATAGCCTTCCACATGTTTAAATTCCTTATATACACCTATATTATATGTTAACCACTTCTGCTGAAAGGCTGTTCCACTTATCTTCTGCCCTGTCTGTGGCGTAAAACGTCTTTACGTTATATTTTGAGTCTGCGAGAAGATTTTCAGAGTCAAAGCCTGGAGCTGACTGCTTCCTGTTCTACATCGCTGTGATCATATATAAGACTCGAAATGTTTGCTTTTGTATACCAGTGTGTTATGGTTGATATCCCTGCTTGAATGCAGGTGACTCAAGTGCATCTTTAAATAATGACAAGTCCAGCCATATGGTTGATAGGTTTGGCAAGTCACTACTTTGAAACTTAACTATGGGCTATTAGAGGGTTAAAAATGTAAGAGTTTCAGGGTCAGCTCATTTAGATATTTGCAGGTATGAACATAACATAGAAGATAGTGAGTGCACACAGCTCACCAGCCCCTAAACTTAAATACACGCATAATAACACGCAAACTCACTCTAACACGGTACACGCACACCTGCTAACTCCGTACACTTACTGACATGTATCTGCCACGTGCACACTCTAATGCCATGCATTAACACTCACTCACGCTAACACAATACTCTAACACACACTCTACTGCCACACTAATACACACTAATCCTAATAACTTTTTTTGGCTTTTTTTTCCACCTCCTGCGCCGTGCCGTCAATTCTTTGTGACATCGACAGAACGCGATGATGCGAGAGGACCCGCCGCTTGTTTGGCTGTGAACAGAGACAGAAGACTTTGATTTACGAAGCAGTTCAAAGTACAAGAAGGAAATATGTTTCACGTGAGAACAATGGTTGAAACAAAGCGTCGGTCTATGCGTTTAGAGGGTATAACACTTAGATACTACACTTGGTAATTGTTTTACAAAAGGAGTAGTGGATTTATGGAATTATCCTCCAGCAGAGGTGGGAAAGCCACATTCTTGATGAATCTCATTGAAAATAGCAAAGATGCTGGTCCGTGTCGGACGGTTTCAGCTGTTAGTCATTACTGTGATACGTCGGGAACGTGCTTATGTCACCAGCACTGGCTTTTTAAATCCCCGCCACCGTCTTCCATCCGCTGGCTGACTTTCAGGTTTGGCAAAAAGTTCTGCTGACTCATCTGAAACCACAAAACAATCAGGCCACGTGCCGGGCGAACTGGATGAATTAGTGACGCGAACTCTTCCATTGATCTTTGTAGTTACCTCCCAACATTTCCACTGCCCAAAGAATGATTTGTATCGGTGATGGCGTCATCGCTCATCACTACTGCGTGACTTCACTATCTAGATATGGCCGGAGGAAGATATTCGGAACAATCTTCATTGCAAAAGGTTCCCTGGGGTAGGAAAGCACCACGGAGGGGTATTGGGTCGGGGCGAGGTGCCTTTGGGGGGTATTGACGAGCTTCTAGCAGAGTTTTTTTGTGTTATACATGTTCCTGGTTCTTCCTGTGTCTGAAACGGATATTGAGCAATAGGGTTAATTTAAATAGGAAAAAACGGGAAATTGTGTTTTATTTCGGGGCAGGCTTTTGTTTTTCGAAGTCCAAATTGTTCTGTGATGCACTACTTACCATATCCTGCCTGCCTTTTGTACGGCGCTGCGGAATATGATGGTGCTATATAAATCAATTAATAATTGCTGAATAATAAATAAAATGAATAATAAATAATTGAATGATATTAAAAAATCGAGCAATTTATACAACAAAAATATACAAAACGGTCTAGCAGTGACTGGTGTCTCATGCCTGCCAAATGTCCCGCAATGCGTTACACAGTCCTGCCGAACTCGACTTCTGTCTGGTTTTTCAGGGACAGGGGTAAAACCCAGCGGAATTTGGCCCTGGTTAATTTTATTACGGCGTTGTTAATATTCATTTTATCCGCTCTTTTATTATTTGTTATTGGAGGAGATATTTGTGTAACCCCCGAATAGAGCGGCACCGCGCGGCGTCCGTCCTCTGCAGCAATTACAAGTCATCTGAAAAGCGTTGACCTTGTGAAGGTTATGATAACTCGCCGGACGTATCGGCCAACGGGCAGCCGCAATGGCGCGGGAATCCCCGGCTCCCTCGGCCCCATTCGGAGAATTCAAAGACGTCCTCGTAATTAGACTTCACGGTGGCTGACAGCCGGTTTCATTCGCGACCTGAGAGTGAGATTGTCAGTTCATCAAATTGGGGTTTAAGGCTTTTAATAATGCGACCGAAGCCGGAGGCGCTGGTAGGACGTCCTGCGCATGTCCATCTGATTGTTGCTGATTAATATTATTTAATCTATTGTCATTTCTTTCTATTCTTCTGCTGTGTGTTTTACAGGCTGCTCATAATGTTGCCGCCCCACAATAGATAAAGCAATCAAAGTATGATAAAAGTGGCGGCTTTCAGCTGTGATTTAATGATATTTTAGTTATATCTGAATTGGGTGAATGGTTTAGGAATTACAGCAATTTTCATATAAAGTCTCCCCATCTTCAGGGGCTCAAAAGTAATCGGACAAACTATCAGAATCATAAACAAAGCGATCGTTCGTAATACTTGGTTGAATATCTGTTGCCGTGAATGCCTGACTCATGTCTGGAACCCATGGTCATCCCCAAATTCTAGGTTTCCTCCCTAAGTAGGCCTTTGCCAGGCCTTTAATGCAACTTTGTGGGTCTTTCTCCCTTTAGTTTTGTCTTCAGCCAGTGAAATGCATGTCCAGTTGGGTTGAGGTCAGGTGATTGGCCATTTTTGTTGACTTGTAAAGCTCTTTGGTTGCTTTCACAATATTTTTGGGGTCATTGCCCATCTGTACTATGAATTGTCTGGCTGAATCTGAGCTCATTTTATAGCTTTATACTCTTCAGACTCCCATCTTTCTGCTTCTGCGAGTAGCCGTATCATCAATAACCACTATTGGCCCACTTCCATTGGCATCCATGCCTGCCCATGCCATTACACTGCCTGCCCATGCCATTACACTGCCTGCCCATGCCATTACACTGCCTGCCCATGCCATTACACTGCCTGCCCATGCCATTACACTGCCTGCCCATGCCATTACACTGCCTGCCCATGCCATTACACTGCCTGCCCATGCCATTACACTGCCTCCACCATGTTTCACAGATAATCTGGTATGCTTCGGAGCCGTTCCTTCTCTTCTCCGTGCTCTTCTCCTCCTAGGTCGATCCTAGTTCCATCTGGTCAAAGAACCGGGTAGGCATTATTATATACTTTCCGGCAAAGTCCGGAATCTGGCCTCTTCTTAAGGCGTTCCAGTGGATGGCGCTTTGTGGTAAAACCTTTGAGGAAGTCTTCTCTTGATTGTAGACGTTGGCAGTGATACACCTACCTCCTGGAAAGTGTTCTTGACATGGCGAGATATTACAAATGTTTTTTTTCCTCACCAAACCGTTAGGAGAGGCTAAATCGACAAAACGTTCAAATATGAGCAGTTTATTCAGGAAAATAGACCAAAATAAACTCAGTCTGTTCTTAAATCAACTTACTTTTGTTCCTTGTAATTTACTCATAAGTTCTATCACCTTTTAATTAATTCTGCTGTTGTGGTCCAAGTTTACAGGGAGTCTACGAGTTTATATATATATATATATATATATATATATATATATATATAAAGCGCGAGGGCATGCAAAGCCTTTCTGAAATGGAATTATTTTGCAGTATAAAATAAAATTTATTCATGCGTTATTCATGTTCTTGACTGGGGTGGCATTAAAACTGGATGAGCAGCAATCCGAGGGGAATAAAACTTTCCTTTAATTATTGAATAACCCATGATACTGTTTGCCGTGATTTTGAACTCGTTAACCTTTTGTGTGCTGGGAATCTCATACACGCAATGCACGTGATGCACTTTGAGGACCCGCTTGGGATTGGAAATGTTAAACGTGACACTTGCTGTCGCTCAGCCGATCCTGGAAATTGCAGTCCAAACGGGACTGAAACGGGATTTTTTCGGCATTTTTTTTGCTATCAAGGGAAGAGAAGTTTAGAATTTTATTGTTCTTTTTTTTATTTTTATAAGGATTCTTGTTTTTGCCCCATAATGTGATGTTTTCTGTCAGCTTCATATTAGTCATTTTTTAAGAGTTCTCGCTCTGAGCCCAGTCTACAAAACAAACTTCCGCAGTCGGTATAATAAGGAGCCATGGAAACGATAGAATAGTTGCCATTTTGTGTCTTCCGGAACGTTATGTCTGGTTATGTTTGTGTATCGCAGCTAATGTGCTTCATACTTTGTACGTCTGAAGCGTCCACCTACATTCTGCTCCCGTTAAACGGAGCCTCTAACATTAGCAAAACGTAATTGTTCCTTCGAATTTGGGCCGCGTAATTATACGTCGTTAATGCGCCTGTCCCACCCCGAGCCTTTCCTCTGCAAACGCTTTACATTAGAAGAACGCGCCGAGATAGAAAGGCGAGAAAAGTCTCATTTTTTTGTATAGAGGGCAGAAGGTTTTACAACAGGGCAAAGTCCAATCCTACCCCTCCAGCGCTGTATACAGTAATATAACCCCCAGCGCTGTATACAGTAATATAACCCCCAGCGCTGTATACAGTAATATAACCCCCAGCGCTGTATACAGTAATATAACCCCCAGCACTGTATACAGTAATATAACCCCCAGCACTGTATACAGTAATATAACCCCCAGCGCTGTATACAGTAATATAACCTCCAGCGCTGTATACAGTAATATAACCCCCAGCGCTGTATACAGTAATATAACCCCCAGCGCTGTATACAGTAATATAACCCCCAGCGCTGTATACAGTAATATAACCCCCAGCGCTGTATACAGTAATATAACCCCCAGCGCTGTATACAGTAATATAACCCCCTGCGCTGTATACAGTAATATAACCCCCAGCACTGTATACAGTAATATAACCCCCAGCGCTGTATGCAGTAATATAACCCCCAGTGCTGTATACAGTAATATAACCCCTCCAGCGCTGTATACAGTAATATAACCCCCAGCGCTGTATACAGTAATATAACCCCACCCAGCGCTGTATACAGTAATATAACCCCCAGCACTGTATACAGTAATATAACCCCCAGCGCTGTATACAGTAATATAACCCCACCCAGCGCTGTATACAGTAATATAACCCCCAGCGCTGTATACAGTAATATAACCCCCAGCGCTGTATACAGTAATATAACCCCCAGCGCTGTATACAGTAATATAACCCCCAGCGCTGTATACAGTAATATAACCCCCAGCGCTGTATACAGTAATATAACCCCTCCAGCGCTGTATAAAGTAATATAACCCCCAACGCTGTATACAGTAATATAACCCCCAGCGCTGTATACAGTAATATAACCTCCAGCGCTGTATACAGTAATATAACCCCCAGCGCTGTATACAGTAATATAACCCCCAGCGCTGTATACAGTAATAACCCCCCAGCGCTGTATACAGTAATATAACCCCCAGCGCTGTATACAGTAATATAACCCCCAGCGCTGTATACAGTAATATAGCCCCCCAGCGCTATATACAGTAATATAACCCCCAGCGCTGTATACAGTAATAACCCCCAGCGCTGTATACAGTAATATAACCCCCAGCGCTGTATACAGTAATATAACCCCCAGCGCTGTATACAGTAATATAGCCCCCCAGTGCTGTATACAGTAATATAACCTCCAGCGCTGTATACAGTAATATAACCTCCAGCGCTGTATACAGCAATATAACCTCCAGCGCTGTATACAGTAATATAACCCCCTGCGCTGTATACAGTAATAACCCACCAGTGCTGTATACAGTAATATAACCCCCCAGCGCTGTATACAGTAATATAACCCCCCCAGCGCTGTATACAGTAATATAACCCCCAGGGCTGTATACAGTAATATAACCCCCAGCGCTGTATACAGTAATATAACCCCCAGCGCTGTATACAGTAATATAACCCCCCCAGCGCTGTATACAGTAATATAACCCCCCAGCGCTGTATACAGTAATATAACCTCCAGCGCTGTATACAGTAATATAACCCCCAGCACTGTATACAGTAATATACCCCCCAGCGCTGTATACAGTAATATACCCCCCAGCGCTGTATACAGTAATATAACCTCCAGCGCTGTATACAGTAATATAACCCCCCAGCCCTGAAATTGTTGAGCGACTTTCTGGGCTCAAACACCACACTGAGCTGATGCTTTATGGCAATGCTAATGAAATCCGTTCCTACATAGACTTTCATTAGTCAGAGTGTCTGACTGAGTGGTTATGACAGAGCCATTCTATTGTTCCCCACAGGCAGTATGATAAGGAGTCGGGGGGTTTAGTAGATTGGGATTCTGATAACAGAGCGAGAACCAAACAAATGGCTGATATGCAGCTGCCTGAAAACATTATATTATGGGGCAAAAAACTGTTAATCTGATATCGAAATTACAGAGATATATTATAACCGTAACAGTAACCGTTCAAGATCTTAAAGGATATGAGGCTTTCATGTGGCGTAAGAAAGCGTGTGTGGTGGATACATAGAATGACGTTCTAGCAGAAGCAGCACATGGTAATAAAGTGATTGAATATAAATTAAACCGCTTATCCATTCTTGTATGTCGACCAGTGTAAATGTTTAAAAGCAAGGGGCCATTGATTCTCAGGGAGGCTGTAATCTGTGGCAAATTAACATACTAATTGAATTCTGCGTCTTATCATGGTACCCTTGGAAAGAGTGTGAGAACCCATGGTTCTTATCTGTGGACACATTTCCATGACACGTTGAATAGAGGGTCAGAGATGGAATTTTACTTTACTGAGAGTGTAATAGATAAATGGAACAGCCTCCCAGCGGAAGTGGTAGAGGTTAATACAGTGACGGGATCTATATTGGACAGGTGCCCGGCTCCTGAATCCAAGACGAGACCAACGACTGACTACGTTTTGAGTCTTTACATCAGAACGGGCGACTGGATGGAATGAATGGCTCCGACCTGCCGGCAGATTCCATGTTTTTTGTATGTTATATGTATGTTGACCGTGACGTGTTTTGTTATTCAGTTTTTGCCTTAATATATCATGGGCTCCGCACTATTTTGGGTAAGATGCTATTACGAGTGAGTTTGACATCATTCGAGATCCAGCTGGAACGCTGTGCTGGTCGGCGGACGTCGTGGGTTCGTTATACCTTAAGGTGCGTCCGGAACCCTGTCCACAAGACTTGTGTAATTGTTTTTTTTTTTTTGTTTTTTTTTGTAAATCAAAGTTTATTGTTTAGACTTTAGAGAATAATTTTTTTAATTCACTTTTGGAAAAATTAGCTTTTTTGCTCCCGACGCATAACATTTAGGAACCCGTTAACGGGGGGTGGGGGGGAGTAGCAGCTGACTTCACTGAAGAGCGAACTCAAAGATTCCTAAGCTTATTCTTCCCGTTAAGACTTTTCTGGGTTAAAAAGAAAGAAGAATATGAAAAAAAAAAAAAAAATATTGACTTAAAAATGACTTATGAAGTTTTCGGCTCTTATCATGGTCTGCCAGCTTAACTGTTTATTACCCTCCCCTCCTTGGAATTCTATTAAGTATAAAGAGGGACCATTTTCTGGTTTGTTTGGGTAAACTCTATCTTTGTCTGGCTGAGAATGATGGGAATTGCAGTTTGTGATCACCATGGATTTATCTGTCCCTGCCGGTAGAGCGATGTCTAGGAGTACGATGTGCACCGGAGAAGAGTATATTGATGTAATCAATTGTTCTCTGCCTCTACGATATAGCATTATGTGTAATCTCAGAAAATACGACGGCTCGGCAGGTACACTTCCCATAAATCCGAGCCGTAATGCCACTATTGGGAGAACGAAGGAAGAACAAGGAGCAGGAATGTACTTACGGAACAACAAAAGCAATGAGCCACGGTGTGTGAGGCCGAGGGGTTAATGGCACACTATTTACCCTCACGGTGTAAGCCGCGGATCTACCCACCCTATCCTCCTACCCCATGCCCATGGGCATATTAAAATAAATGCACCTATGGGGTGGAGGGGGTGGTAGTGCCACCAGGCAGGGTATATGTAACATAAGCTGCCACATCAAAGGGTTTGATCAGCGTCCTGTATGGAATGTTATAAATTATCCAAATAATATCAAAAATAAACCAAAATACCCCAGAACTACCGCGGTGGGGTTAGATGATGCAGAGACGTCGGATGTTAGGCGATATCTTCATCAGAAATACTGATCGTAGTGTTTAATGTGCGTCGCTGCATAATGATGATTTAACCCTTTGGGTGCCCAAAGAGAGGCGCAGCGGACTAGTACTTCGAGTGATAATCGGATAAAACAGATAATGTGAGTGAATCACAGAAAAGAATGCAGGATTTCAAAGGAATTGTTACATTTTGCGCAACAAAAATGAAATATTGTCAAGCATCGTGTAAAGAAAAAAATTGATATGGCTGTATCGATCCAATAAAAGACGATGGGATTTTTAATTGATAATATTTGGACCAAAATAGAAAAAGAATCACTTAAGATGGGAAATTCATCCATTCATCATTCATTTCATCCGAAGAAGAGACCGCTGAGGTCTCAAAAGCTTCTTTGATGTTTGGGCAGGATTGTTATGCCCCTTAATCAGCCAGTGAACCCAGATACATCTGTTAAATGTTGTAGTATTGAGTCACGCAGTTTGTTGAATACGTCATAAATATGCCGAGCTTAACTTCTTATGTTTTTAAGATTTAAAATGTTCCCCAAAACTGGTGTTTGATAGACTTCCTACTATTCACCCCAAATGTAAATGCATTATAAATTAGATGGCTTGGAGAATGCAGACGCGGACACAAATCTGGCATAAATCAAAGTATATTATCATTGTTGTAGTTCGCTAACGTTCTTGTATTGTCTTTTATGGTAACGATAATGAATATGGTAGATAAAAATCTAATGTATGGAATATGTGTACAGTTTAACTATTGCATTGTTGCATTAAAACAATACTTGGAAGCAGGAATTATGTTTCTAATGCTGCATTTCGTTAGTAAGTAGGTAAGAGTAAGTGGAACGGCACCTTTAATGGGGATAGCGATTAAAAAGCAAAGCTGGGCAGAAGTCTATTTTTCGCCGTAGAACAGATATACAGAGTTTCTGCTGATCACTGCCCCTGGCGTTTTGTGCGTACAGAAGAGATGTAATAATAACATATATCGCCTTTATGTCTTGCAGTACACCCGGGTCTGGATCCCCGACCAGGAAGAAGTTTGGAGATCTGCGGAGATTATCAAAGATTACAAAGAAGGGGATAAAACTTTGCACTTAAAACTTGAGGATGAATCTGTAAGTTACTGTATAATCAGCTGCATGTCGATCAACGAGCGGGTGATTTATCACAAAAACCGTAATAAAAAAGTATCCTAGTTATCTGAGCCCCAATCTACTAGACAAACACCCTGACTCCTTATCATACTGCCTGTGGGAAATAATAGAAATCCTCAGTCTTAATCAAACACCAGGACACTGACTAATGAAAGTCTATAGGGGATCAGACTTCATTATCATTGCCATAAAGCATCAGCTCAGTGTGGTGTTTGAAATTCACCCAAAATATCACATGACTGACAGCAACGGCGGCTCCAGGTCTGCAGATAAAGGGGGTTTATTGAAAGAAAATGAGATAAAACCAGGTTTTTGTCACCAACCAACATTATTGTTTACAGCACAGGGGGGTTATATTACTGTATACAGCGCTGGGGGGTTATATTACTGTATACAGCGCTGGGGGTTATTACTGTATACAGCGCTGGGGGTTATATTACTGTATACAGCGCTGGGGGTTATATTACTGTATACAGCACTGGGGGTTATATTACTGTATACAGCGCTGGGGGTTATATTACTGTATACAGCGCTGGGGGTTATATTACTGTATACAGCACTGGGGGTTATATTACTGTATACAGCACTGGGGGTTATATTACTGTATACAGCGCTGGGGGTTATATTACTGTATACAGCACTGGGGGTTATAGGGGTTATATTACTGTATACAGCACTGGGGGTTATATTACTGTATACAGCACTGGGGGTTATAGGGGTTATATTACTGTATACAGCGCTGTGGGGTTATATTAATGTATACAGCGCTGGGGGTTATATTACTGTATACAGTGCTGGGGGGTTATATTAATGTATACAGCGCTGGGGGTTATATTAATATATATATAGCGCTGGGGGGTTAGTTCTGCATACAGTGCTGGGGGTTATATTACTGTATATAGCGCTGGGGGGTTATATTACTGTATACAGCGCTGGGGGTTATATTACTGTATACAGCGCTGGGGGGTTATATGAATATATATAGCGCTGGGGGGTTAGTTCTTCATACAGCGCTGGGGGTTATGTTATGGGGGAAAATATATATATACTGTTCCTGGCCAAAGCAGCAATTAGGAGCAAAAGGCCAAATAGCTGTACATCTGATTATAAATATATTAGTTACTGAACACTGTTTTATAGCGCAGCGAATCACAAATACAGGAGATATCAGGTAGTGTGAAAATCCTGTTAATCTTAAAACACCTGCACCAAAACGGTTTTAGACGTAGATATAAAACGCATCAAATCCATTTAGCTCAATTAAAAGCGTTCATTGAAGTTGGCGCAACAGGGGGCCTTTACATTAATAGGCAGATTCGGGTCGGAATTTGTTGTGTGAAAATATTTGTAGTGATATTTTTTACACTACTTTCCATAGTTCTTATTCCTAATACAGAGCCTTGTTAATATGCAGCTCCCCCCCCTTCCTGATATTCCCCCTAAGGGATTAGGTACCTGAAAATTGTAGAAAGTTGGCTACGTCCTGCTGGGTGGCTCGGCCCCTGATGACTTTAAAACCAAACCGCTACAGATTAGTCAACACAATGAGGTGCCCAGATCAGTGTTGTCTGCTCCTGTACTCCACTGTTTGATATTGGAGGCAATTAATAAGATCAACACTCGGCAGAAGAACCCAACAGGAACCCAGCAGCAACTCCATTGTGTGAGTTCACACTCTGATCCCGCATCTCCAGGTGGCTGAACTCAGCAGAGGTCATCTCCTGAAGAAACCTTTATCAACTCATTCTCCATGCATCTCCACAACCAAGCAACCAAGAAATTGTTCAATTGTCTCCAAAATTCTAAATCAGTATAATGCAGAGAATGGGGAAAAAACTCTTTTCATCTTAGTAAGTTCAAAGCAATGTTCACCTTAAAAATAAAATGTAGAATAGCCCCATAAATTAAAAGCCGTTGATTAACAGCGGCCGCGATATCACGTCGGCGCGTGTACAAAGTATATCTAAGTCGGTCATTATTTCATAGAACATTAATTGGAATGTCAGAACGTTTGCCTCGTGTCCTTGAGTCCTTAAAACCAGCGAATCAGCGAAAGCACAAGGCATAGCCTGTCACTCGGAGGACTTTAGCGTTGATACATAGACATCACAAGCTCATATCGTCCTTCTTCTCCTGTGAACTGTGCAAGCTGAATTAGATTAAGCGAAGGAGATCGGCCGGAGGGACACAATCTGTTTTGTTTTATAACCAAATAAGATGCGTATTGTTGTTATGAATTTGACTTGTGACTTTCTTTCTTACAGAGGATCTGTTCCTTATTTCAAGTCACGCATTTTACAGTTCAATGCAACCATGTATTTTTTACAGTTTGAAATGATATAGTCAGTATATGTATGAAAAACCCTCCTTATGTATGGGGCTTGCATGATTATTCCTCCCTTAAGTTGAGGGATCTCAATCCATATTGCACCAATAAGAGTGCAAAAAAATAATAAAATGATATTTTTTATATTTTTATTTAACAGGTGCCCTACCATCCTGTTGCGCTAGTTCTACGACTAAAAAAAATACACTGTAGATCAGGGGCGTCCAACCTGCTATAGAGTTTTGCCTATATTTGATACATCATCCTTTAAACATTCACAGTGTTAGTTGGAAGAAGTATGTGAACCACTAGGGTAATAACTTCAACAAAAGCTAATTGGAGTCGGGAGTTAGCAAACTTGAAGTCCAACCAATGAAATAGGATTGGAGGTGTGTATCAGAGATACTAAAAAAAAACACTCAAACATTTGAGCTATTCTCAAGAAGGGTCTGCTGATATGAACCCTGTCTCACAAAAAAGAAATCTCAGAAGACTACAATCAAGAAGTGTTGTTTTACATAAAGCTGGAAAGGGTTACAAAGTAAGCTCATATATATCTCATATTCATCATCAGCCAACAGTAAGACAAACCCTCAATAAATGGAACAGCATGGATAAGCGATCAACATTACCCTTCACTTTTTTATCTCCTGAGGAAGTTGAGATATGAGGGAATGCGTTGAGGATCAGATAAAGAGGAGAGGACATTTATTATTGCGGACATAAGTTTATTTATTCAATTACTTATTTATATTCATTGGACAGCATCACCGTGTGAGTGCAAGTATTCAATACTGGTTTACATCTGTCAGCACTTTAACAAAGGATCTTGCAGCACCTTATTGGAGATCCCATATGGATCAAGCACTTTAATCAGCACTTTTTTATTTATTTTATATATTTGTGGAGTGGTGTGGAATATTTATTTATTTTTGGCCAAAGTACACCTTCACAATCCAGAATGCTACTGGGAAAATGTTTGGTGGACTAATGAAACTAAATTTCAATTGTTCAGGAGGAACACACATGAATGGTCAAGTATGGTGGAAGGAGCATCACGATTTGGGGCTGTTTCGCTTCCTCTGTGCCGTGACATCGAGGGGACAATGAATCCCCAAGTATCATACAGGATAATATCAAGGTGGCTGTCTGCCAGCTGAAGCTCAGTAGAAGTTGGGTGATGCAGCAGGACAATGACCCTAAGCCTTGAAGAAAAACTGCAGAATGATTTCAGAAAAAGAAAATCCTCCTTTTGGAGCGGCCAAGTCAGAACCCAGACCTTAACCTGTTAGAGATGCTGTGGAATGACCTCAAGAGAGCCGATCACATCGCACAGCCTAAGAATATGGCGGACCTTAAGCAGTTCTGTAAGAAGAATGGTCCAAAGTTCCTCCTGAATATTCTGCTGGTCAGATCTGCGCTTGTTTGAAGTTATTGATGCCACAGGAAGTCCGACCAGTTATTAAATCCAAGGGTTTACTTACTTTTCATCAGCACTGTGAATGTTTAATGGGTCTGTTCAATAAAGACATGAAAGATTATCACTGTTTGTGTGTTATTAGCACATTGTATCTGTCTATATTGGTGACCTAGCTGTATACCAGATCACATTTTATGGTCAATTAGTGCAGGATTATTTTATTTTTGCCCAGTATGAATGTAACTACAATTGTTTTATGGCTGCACATAGAGTGTAGGGGATTTACTAAGCCCTCAACATTGGATTTTGTAGTTCGCTGAGATGATATGGGCATTAACATCCACAGCACATCAATATAAATTATAAAAACGTATTATCTCATCCTTACACACCCGATTGATATATTTTTACTTGAAACAATTTGGCTTTAATGATTGTTTAGTATAATACATTTTTTGCTTTTCAGGTTCTGGAGTATCCGGTGGGTCCCTCTTCAAATCCGATGCCGCACCTGCGTAACCCGGATATCTTGGTTGGAGAAAATGATCTCACGGCACTCAGTTATCTCCACGAGCCAGCTGTTTTACACAATCTCAAAGTTCGCTTCCTGGAGTCCAACCATATCTACACCTACTGCGGTAAGACATGACGTAGGGAAGCATTCCTAACCGGTCACGTCAGCCACCGGCTGTGTAGTCGCGTAATGGCTGATTGTCCACCAACTATAGGATTTTTATACATTACTTGGGTTCTGGGTGTGTTCTCACTTATAGTTTATTGCCCTCTTGTTTATAGAATCTACCTCCACTTGTGTTAGAGAAATTATCCACCGATGGTCTTTGTTCGATAGGTCGTATAGTTCAGAGACCAATAAATCCTCTTTAAGGCTAAAGGAGAGAGACAGTTGGTCTGCCCATCCTTATCTCCATGAAAATCTATCTTTTTGGGGTTTTCTGCTCCAAAATGGATTTTTTTTTTTTTTTTACTTACAATTTCTTTGGAATGAGCCCCCCAAATCACTGGCGTAAGCAGCTGAAACTTTGTAACAAGACATCACGCTATTATATTATGTGATGCAATATGTGGTTTGCATACCTGGGAACTTTCTGGGATAGGATACCTCTCCGTCTTTTGGCCGAGTGGCTTTTTAGATATGGGTGGGGCTGGTCCCGAAGATGAGTGGGGGGTTAGTGGAACATGGAGAGGGAGTGGGCATGACCCATGACACCGGGAGACCTGGAGACTCTGGCTCAAATCCAGAGACCTCCCAGTTATGACAATATGAGAAGACCGGGGAGGGGGGCTCTGACCTGAAGATTGACCTGGTAAATGTTTTCCAGGTATCGTGCTCGTTGCCATTAACCCCTATGAACAAATGCCTATCTACGGAGAAGATGTCATTTATGCGTATAGTGGCCAAAACATGGGGGACATGGACCCTCATATATTTGCTGTGGCGGAGGAGGCATACAAACAGATGGCAAGGTGTGTACATGTTGGAATTATTCTTTATATAGAATTATTGTGTGTAAATGGTCAAATCACGTGGAATTTATCATTAATTGTAGTTGTTTTTTTATATATTGGCTCGGTCCGTTGTCGCAGTACAGTAAGCGATCATTAATTGTGCCGCCTCGAAGAATTAGAGAGTGTGAAGGACCTTTCAGATTTGATAAGTATCATTAAACGGAAGCCGTCCCCTTTGCACCTTTTAGCATAATACATTAATTTATTCATTTCTAACCAGCAGCCTCTGCTTCCTGGTTGGAAATAAATGTAATTGTTTCCAAGACTTAGTTTAAATATAAGGGACTGTTTGACCCTATGAAAAGTGGCAGAATTAGTATATCAATTGGTTTCTTGTTCTGAAATCCTCTCCCTTCCCAATCCCTGACAAAAGCGGTTAGAACCAAAAAGGGATCAATAACTTAACAATAGTTGAGGGATAACACAACGAGGCGGAATAATAATTCAGATCAGGAAGGTAAGAACGCTGCTCACATGGAGTTGGTATAAAAAGGGGGTTCCTGATACATTTATTTATATTATTTTAATCTGTAATCACTATTATATATATATATATATATATTTGTCAACAGTTCTTAACAGTAAAATGTAGGATCTGGATCTAAAACCATTAAAGACCATTTCAAGAGACCTGATTCTATTTAATGTTTTGTAAGTATTTACAGTAACTTTTGCAAACCATTAAGCTGGCCGGCCGTGTTCTCAAGATTATCGCATTTTAATGTTAATATTCATCCGCATAATAAAGACTTATTAGATTTATAGAGACGGTGAAATCGAGTATGTCTGTGTTATGGAGATCGAATGCGATACGTTGTAGTTATTTGCGGAATTTGAATCGAGGACCTATTTGCATAGAATCGCCGGGGATTAGGGTGTAGCATCTGTCCAGTTTCCAAAAAATTATAGAGAAAATAGAAACAAAGGACTGCTCCTTGGATACAGGAATTAATAAATGTAAATTTTAAACTGACATTTTATTCTGATTTGATTCAATTGAGTGGTGCATGTATTTTACATTAACAAATAGATAAACATTATAGCATAAATGCAAGGAATATCATTATGGGCGAGCCAGAGTGTGGATTTACCAAAAAGGGGGCCATCTGCTATTCCGGACCTTCGTAAACAAAATAAAAAATTATAGAAAATTGAGAAAAATATGTGTTACTTGCTTTTTTTTAAATTGCAAATAGTGCTTCAGAAATAATCCTTGTAGTTGCATCCCAGCACGCTAGATGTCAGTTTCTCCGTAGACTTTCATTAGTCAGGCTGGTGATTGAGACTGAGCCATTCTATCAGTATGATAAGGAGACAGCGTATTCATCAAATAGATAAAGCCGATTCGTACAGTTTTGGAAGGAGTGTGATTGGGATTAAGAAGTCATTTTTAGACATCTTTTCCTAAATAAAGTATGTTTGAATTAATAAAAAATGATTTAAACATGAAATTGCACTGAAGGCTTTCAGGGTGCCCACCACAGAAATAATAATCAGGTAAATGATGTAGCTGCGATGGAAGATTTTTTTGTTCTGTCTCCAAATCCTTTTTATAATTCATTTTTTAAAACCAATTTCTTCTGGAGAGCTTAATAATCTTAGAAGAGTCATGATTATCAAAACCAGTATTTGTAAGTAAATAAATAAATAATAATAATAATTTTGGTCAATTACACTTTTGACCTTTTTGTAAACAAACCAATATTTTGGGTACCCCAATTTTAATTTTATATTCAGTCAACTTATAATTAAATTCCAGCAAGACTACTTTTGTCCACATAATTAAGGGAAAAGAGGTAACAAAAGGGTTATCTTTATTAAAACCTCAAAATATTGTTCTCTATATATTCAGCCGTTCTCTGTAGGGTATTTAAAAGTTCCATGAAAACTGGTAAAATTATGAAAAAAAACCCAACACATTTTCCTTAAAATAAACTTTTTTGATCAGTCGGGCTGAAACCATAGCGCCTCATTATGCGTTCCCGTTCTTTGCCTCCGGGTTAATTATTTCTTAAAACCTTCCACCGAGGCAGAGATTAAAAAAAAAAAAGCACCAACAAACCAGTTATTATGTTATAAATTCCCAACGCATGCTTTGTTTGTTCTCATTAAAGACAATTCTGATGGGACCGGACTCCACTTTTGAAAATTCAACAAAGGAGAACAAAAATGATAGCTGGGATTATTTCGGGCAAAAGATGCAATGTATGCATTATACGAGCTTTCAGTTCAAATCTGTTACGGTCCATTGGTTGTCCAGGGAAAAAAAAACATCATAACTGGGAGAAGTTTTTTTTAATCGCTAGAATAAATAACTGGTGTTCTCTCATCTCGCAGATGTAGAAACCTTCGGAAGTTTAGTAAAGTAATCACATTTTTTGATGAGGCTTCAGGAATTCACCTGGAGCGTTGTTGTAATGTATCATTGATCTCGTCTGACAGTCCCTCAGGGGGTCTGTTGAGGAATTTCAGTTGATGTCTCATCATTCTGGTCTGGAGAATGGTTTGTAAAACAAATGAAGGAGAGCCTGAGAGGATCTTGATCTCCGTACCACCGCCCTCCAGAACGGTCCTGCGCTGCCAATCTTCCAAAAAGTGTTTGGAAGATTGATTGGCCGCTGGGCTAATTTTACAACGCCAGTCTGGTTACTGGTTTTGGGTCATTGCGGTATGACATAGTAGCCTGGCATCGCAGGGTGGGATCCTCTGATATAAAGCAGGCTTCTTGGTTCCTTCAGTGATGGTCCCCAAAGCATCCCCCCCAATCACGACACCATGCTTGACTTTTTTAGGTTCTTAATGGTGGCTGCAGTTTGCCTTTTCCAGACGTAATGAGGCCGGTGTTGCTCAAAAAGTTCCACTTTTGAATAATGCCCATAGAACGTTCTCCCAGAACTCTTGAGGAGCATCTAGGCGCTTTCTGGAGAAACAGTAGATGGGAATCCAGTTTTGTTGTTGCGAAAGCTCGTTGATGTCATTGCAGAGTCGTTTGTGACTTCCTAGATGATTTTGCGATTTGCTCTGGAAGATCTTTGGTATACGGCCGTGCCTGGAATTATTCACTCCTGTCCCGAATCTGCTAATCCAGTGAGGGGAATATAAAAACGCGTGGGGTAGACATACGGCTCCTGAATCTAAGACGAGACCAACGACTGATTAAGGTCTGAGTCTTTACAGCAGGAGAAACAGGCGCCTAGACTGATATGTCAACAATTTTATCCTTTGAACGTGGGATGATTTGGTATTAGATTGGATTTAGGATTTAGGGCTAATTTGCAGCTGCCCAAAAACACATTATATTAAAAAAAAATCACAATAGGTTTAAAAAACAAACAAACGTATTTTTAATCTGATCCAGATCTGATAAAGAAATAGTTTGGAGTCCCCCTGACTGCCTAATTTGTGTGATAACTTCTGATAGTCGTATAAGAAAGCAACAAAGAATGAATGAAACCTCCCTGCATATCTCCCAAATGTCCTGGCTCTCAGGGGCAGTCCTGTTTTTTTAGGCACTGCTCTGCTGTCCAGATTTTTCAGGCAGTGGAGCCAGTTGGGGAAATCCTTTTATGTTGGTCCTTAATAAGTAAAACTATACATTCGTACATCACCGGCCATAGCTTAACACTCATTGTAACCCTTCGCGACCTGCTGACCTGCTGACCTGCCATTAATAATTATGGAGATGAACAAGGTGAATCAGACTGCTGTGCTGATTCTGTGAATAGATTACCATGGAGGTCAGCTCTCTGTGTATGGAGGAATAACCAAGGAGCATATCTCGGTGATCTTGACCTTGGTTACATACTCGATTTTGGCCTTTAAGAAGATGACACACCCTGGGGATGATGACGCCCTGTAATTATCTACTGTAAATAAACAAGAGTCATCACTACTAGTCATCACTACTAGTCATCACTACTAGTCATCACTACTAGTCATCACTACTAGTGCTAATTAGTTCACGATTGGGTTGTTCTGGGACCCTCTGCCAGAGAGGGTACTGATGTTTAGGCAGCGGCTTATGGGCGCCGATGGTCAGCGGACCCCCATTGGCTTTGTACACATAAATAGTCTATAATAATAACAGAGATCGTTATAAAATTGTTCAGATTTTTGTAGTGTTCACCAAGGACCCTCCGTCCATGAGCCGAATAAAACAATTTTATTCTAAAAATGACATAGATTAGATCTTTACACATTAAAAAGAAGTATATTTTTATTGTTAACATAAGTGCATGGTGCATTATTTTTAGAATTACTAAAAATAATAAAAAAAATTACATAAATATATAAAAATACAATTTTCACCTTAATTAGAAAGAAAAAAATAAGTATGTTTTTATAAAAGGTAGCTTTGTCTCTAAAATCTTTCTGGTACACTTATTGGCCATCATCTGCCAAGCAGTAACAAAGCGAAATGTCTTTGGGTATAAGCGCAAGTTATGTTATTAATAAATATTACTATTATAAAATTATTGTATTTGTTATTTATTTAATTTTGTTTATGGACGAAAATCGCATCGATCCTCTGTGTATTTATTGAATGTTTGGTTAATTATATCACGCAGTCTGTATGAAATGTACTCATTGCACAGTGGGTAACATGTTATCAGTTGATGTTGCAGGTGGGTAATTAGCAGGGTTTTTAAAATAGTTTAAATTATACTATTCACCAGAGTGATGTCATCTTTTTTTTTTTTTTATTATTATTGTTTTGGGATTTCTGTTATTTCTACATCTGGACATGTTTTGTTAATTTGAAAAAGTAATAAAAACCACGGGAATCTTGTGTACTTCCATTTCTGATGGCAGCAGAGAGAGAGAGAGAGAGAGAGAGGATGGTGGGAAGTGTTTTTTTAAACAAAACAAAAAAAAAAGATTTTTAATTATTAGAAAATAAATAACCCCTCTAATGGATTAGCATCAAACCTTCCAAAAATCTATTCCGTATACGAAGATTTGGGGAAATTCTTCTATTCATCTTCTATTCATGCCAGCAATGGCATCAACAACAGATCCAATTAGAGACCTCCGTGGCGTGTACGGTACATTAACTGTACTTTATATTGCAGTGATAGAATTATTTTTGGCAGTGGGTTTTTGGGGGAGTGTGATAGATACATAGAACAGCCTCTTAGAAGTGGTAGAGGTTAACTACAAGAATTTTGAAAAAAAAGCTTGATTTCTATGTTAATTGATGATATTAATGATCTCTCTAATATTAATTGCTTTGGATTGTATTTGCCCTGGGCAGGAAGATAACTGCTTGATTAGAGCGTCCAAATGTGACAGAGGAGTCTTCTAGGATCAAAGCGTATCGTGGAATCCTGACGTGATTTATCTCATTCATTCATTCATTCACACAAATAACTCCGAGCGTCCTGCTGGCTCTCACTTCATTACAAATTAACAGATAAAGAAACAAAGCAGAAGACTCTGTATGAGACGTCTCTGAGCCCAACTGACACTAGTTAACATCTATTTTATACCCCAAACCACCTGGTACCTATAAGTACCCCTCCTTGGGCAGGTTGTCGCTGTAGCACAGCTCCAGTCCTCGAGGGCCACAAATAGGGACAGGAATTGTGTGCTTTTCTGCCTGAAAACCAGATTTTAATTGAGGAACGTGTGCTCAAGCAGGGATACCCAAATAATGCGGCCCTCCGCGGCTCCTCTATGGCCTCCTGGTCGGCACAATTAGGTTTTGTTTTGTGACATATGAGTTTAAATTATAAATTGCGGTATTTAAATTTTAACCGATTAAATTCCTTGCGGCCCTTTGATCTTCCAAGCAACATAAACCTGTCTTTTAGCAATAAGGAGATGTTAATGACCCCAAATGACCCTGATATTATAATGTGAACCCATTGAGCCGTGGGGGAGATACCAGGGCTGTGCCCGGATCATCATGATCTCCGGCAATTCTGCAACGGCTGTGGCAAATATGTCTTTGGAGACCATCCCCTCATAGATTGTAAGCTCACAAGAACAGGGTCCTCTTTTGTCCCAGTAAATGTTAGTTATTTGTTGTTGATGATTTTGTATATTTTATCTTTACATTATTATTATTCTTGCTATTATTATTTTCTGCCACGTTCCCTCTTCGAATAAGTGTTACCGAATCTGCTGGTATTAATAAAATGTAATAAACGCACTCTCATATACATTATTTATACATTTCCATAAACATCATAAATATCATGAACATATAATTGAGATTTTTTTATAATTAGATTTTTGTTGGCAAAGACCTTCCAAACAACAGAAAATACACCAAGGTTCTGCATTTGGCTGATTTTATCAGGTTATATTCTTATTGACGTACCATATTGATATCGGCTATCCTGTTTATTGTTGTGTATTTAGGTATAATTAAAAATTTATTTGTTCATTCATTAATAATTTTACTAATACCGTAATTGCATTTTTATATGAAAAAGTAGGTGTTTGTTGCATCATTTGGCAGCAGCATGGGGAATATTAAATAATTTAGGAGCTTCTCCTGTGGGAATGGCAGAACTGGCTCGGTATAATACATAATGGTATAAGGGTATTGTCATTTTTAAGCCTTCCAAAAAGTGAATACGCCTCTATGTGCCAATACACCTGATTTCAAGCAGGTATATATATATATATATATATATAGAGAGAGAGAAGCTGCTGACCCTCTAGATTTAGATTATGGCCTCCTGTTAGTAATTATTACTTACTTGTTATTTATTCAGCCATTGAATGTTATTTACGGTATAAATCAAATATCACTTTACCTCGTAGGGATGAGAAGAACCAGTCCATCATTGTGAGCGGGGAGTCGGGAGCGGGGAAGACGGTGTCTGCCAAATACGCCATGAGGTACTTTGCCACCGTCGGGGGCTCCGCCAGTGAAACGAATGTGGAAGAGAAAGTCTTGGCCTCGAGTCCTATTATGGAGGTAAGAGGAATGCCAGGTTTTTGCTGCGGAGTTTCTGCAGTGAACCCAAAACTAGGGAAATAGTGGACTTTGGCCATTTTCATGAGTCCTGTTGAACAAAGATGGCTGCCCTGTAGACTATTAGCTGCATGCGAGTCATGCTAATTAGAACTTTGGTGGTTTCCGGACATCAACCATCTTTATATGTCCATGCAATGGCAACAGAATGTTTAGCCAATGAGGAATTGGGCATGGGTAGTGTTAGGCCGTAAACATGAGCCTAAAGCATTTCTTTGAGTAGGTTGCTGGACGTTGCTTTGTCTATACTGTTCTCTAAATGTATTTCTTATCTGGAAACCTGTTAATATGTTGTATCTGCACCTATTATTTACTAAGTAAATACACAGGCATTTATTTTAATAACTGCATGCGTGTTACATATAAAAAGTAATTCTCGTGTGAAGTTTAAAAAAAAAAAAAAATACACCTCAGAAAAAATGTGAACGAATTAAAAGCATGAAAGAGGATTCTGGTCCAACGATGTAATGGTAATCTTGTTACCATAGCAACAGATGGAATGGAATGCTGATTGGCCCATTCAGTTGGTTGCTCAATTTCAGTGTTGAAACTTTGGACCCTAGTCCATGGGCGTAGGAACCCCTAAAAATCTGTGGGTGACAGCATTTTCCCCCATCAGATCCCCACATGCATGTATAGATTAACTGAATAAGACATACAAACCCTATATTTGCAGGTATATATAAATAATGTATGGAAACAGAGCGTAGCAGATATGGATCAACAGAATAACACAAACCCAGCTTTGCAGGTATAAATCAACTGGAATTCACATAAAAAGTCAGCATTAAAGATAGAAACCCCCTAAATTACAGGCATAGATCACAGGTTGCACACCCCAAAGGCCAGCCCTGGCGTCCACATTCCCCACATATAACCTGACCAGCACTCAGATTAAACAAACAAATTACAGTCCAGAGTGAGACTACGTTGTCCCCAAACAGCCCAGCGTGAGCCAACTTTGTCCCCGGACAGCTCAGCGTGAGCCAACTTTGTCCCCAAACAGCCCAGCTCACAAATAATTAAAGCAATTCATCTAAAGATTAATTCATTATTTCACTCATTCACACAATTCATCCACATATTAATTCATTCATTCTAACTCTTTATTTCACACTATCTACCCCCCCTTCTCACTTGCTACCCTCTTCCTGCCCCCCTTTTCGCTAGCTACCCTCTCCCTACCCCCTTTGTAGGTTACTTACCATGCAGTCCTGTGGTGGGAGCACGAGGCCTCTGCCTTGCTGCTCTGCCGCGATGCACGCGGCTTCACTGCTGAGCGCCGGCATATGACATCATATGCCGGTGCTCAGCGCGAAGCGCCGGCACCGAGACAGACGCCTCACGCTCCCACCACCGCAGCCGGGGCAGCATTGAGGCGGGTGGCAGCGGCGGCCGGGAGCAGGGGAGACAGAAGGACGCCGAGCGGTTGCTGAAAACGACCGCTCGGCACCCCTCTCTCTCCTCCTGCGGCGTTTCTATTGGGGGAGTTCCTACGGCCCTGGGGGGATTTCTTCATTAACGGTCCCCCCCGCAGGAACCCCCCGGTTCCCATGCCCTAGTCGCATACGCCCTGTTAGAATTTAAAAATAATTACATTTTTTCCTGGTAACAGAGAGATATCTTCATTCTAAATTATTTTTTGTTACATTCTTTCAACCATACTTTCTTTTAAAATATAATATATAGTAACTTCTATCAACTGGGAAGTCTACATTTTGAGTTGCATGGAAACTCTCTGCCTGATAAAGAGAAGCTTCAATTTTATTTGTATTTTTTTCCATAAAATAACATGATTGTTCCTTTAAAGCTGCAAATTCTACATTTTTTTCTTGCTCCTTGAAATAGCCAGAGTTGTTTTTTTTTTTCCTTTTTTTTTTTTCCTGCGGCAACCGCAGGAGAACGACACTGCCCAAAAGGCTAAATGTCTGAAATAAAATGTTGCTCGCATCCCCTGCTAAGACGAACACGGTACAAATTACTACATAGAAGATGCCTTTGCGTGTGGCTGCATGTTTGTTGTCGAAAGACATCGAGCCATTGAAACCCCTGCTACAAAGCCTTTTTATTTTATGTGATAAAGGGCCATTGGAGCACAGGAGTGATGGGAGTGATAAAGGGCCATTGGAACACAGGAGTGATGGGAGTGATAAAGGGCCATTGGAACACAGGAGTGATGGGAGTGATTAAGGGCCATTGGAACACAGGAGTGATGGGAGTGATAAAGGGCCATTGGAACATGGGAGTGATAAAGGGCCTCTGTAAGCTTATAAAGAGATTCCATTAAAAATCAGCCATTTCCAGCCACAATAGTCATTTACAGCATTAACCCCGTCTTTGCTGAATTTCTCATCCCTTTAATGCCATTTTGATGGACAAAATTTGCTTTAATTTCAAGAACAAGGAAGTTTCCAGATGACCTCAAATTTTGAACGGTAGGGTATGTAGATAGATAAATATTAAAAGCCCATCCTTGCGTTTATACCATGGGAACAACCCTCCTAACTTCCTGTTATCTGGGTCTGGATGATTATTTCTCCCCAGTGAGTTATCTCTCGCTTGTTGTTAAGTTGCTGATTGTTGTTGATTGATTCAGGCAGCCTTTTGTAAGGGTGGTTGGGGGGGGGGGGGAGAACTTTAGGACAGGAGATTGTTCAGATAATTCTGGCTCTGCCACTGGCTGCTTCCCATCTCGGCTTCCATGAGACGAACGTCTAAACTAATTATCTCCAGAATAATTTAGTAGAACAAACAGTCATTTTTTATTAATAAACCTGACTGTGATGCTGATAGCTGTGACTACAAGAAGTTTCCCTTTAATTCTCATACCAAACGTACTCAGTGATATGTTTAACCCCTTCCCATCCAAACGGATTTTTTTTTTTTTTTATCACAGATTAATAACCTGCATTGGTTTTGTGTTCTTTACGTGCTTTAATAAAGCATCATACATGCGTGTATGTTTAGCGTTTGATATGTAAGGATCGCGTGCACAAATAAACTATTGACTATTTTTTGTATTTTAATGACTTTTTGTGTAAATTGAACAGTATACTGATTTTGTCCACGTTTTATATGTTACCTCTCTGATGAGGTACCCTTTGCTGATGCTTAAACTGACTTTTTAATTATAATTTGGGTTGGCGCTGTATACTTTTAGTGTCTCTCCCATTGGAGTTAGGGTGTTTTCACTACTAACATTGTGACCTAGAAAGGTGTCGTGGGACGGTGTGTAATGGGAATCTCGATACAGGGTTTATAGTCCGGGACGTACTTATTCCAAGTTATTTTTTTGTCCTTCAGGCTATTGGAAATGCCAAAACCACCCGGAATGATAACAGTAGTCGTTTTGGGAAATACATCCAGATTGGCTTCGACAAACGATACCACATTATTGGTGCCAACATGAGGACGTATCTGCTGGAGAAGTCACGTGTTGTGTTCCAGGTTAGTATATTTAGTGACTGTGCTGAAAGATCCGGAATTGTGTACATACCTGTGAACTCTTCCTCTTCAGGGGGCTTCGCAGGGGCGGGTTTAGCCCTTAGTGGGAAGGAAGTAGGCGTGGAGTATTTATAATGGGCAGAACATGGTCGGGGAATGGGCGTGGCAACATCCCTCCCTTGCCCAGAGAAACTAACCTGCAGACCTGGGGAACAGGGCTTTCCTTGGAGACTCCAGGCCAGACCTGGAGAGTTTTTAGGAACGCATATGTACGAGGAAATCTACTATATCAGGGGCGTCCAACCTGCGTCCCTCCAGCTGCTACAGGACTACATCTCCCATAATGCTCTTTCAGCTGAGGGGCTGGCTGAGGAGGATGGGAGATGCGGAGGGCCGCAGGTTGGACGCCCCTGTACTATATAAAGACAGCAGTGTAAGGAATGTATGTATATAAAATAACAGTGAAAAAAAGTATTTTAGTTTTTTGTAGTTTTTATTTCATGCGCCGCCTGCCCTTCCTATTAAGGAAAAGTGTGATTATTTTGTTATATTCGTATTTTAACCCATTCATATCAGCCTAAACACAGACACTTCTTAGGGAAGATTGGCCAAAAAAAGTTTTAAGCCACTTTTTGAGGTGGTAAAAGACGACACTAAAGCAAGAAAAAAAGTTAAACATTATATTGTTATATCAACGTTAAACGTTGTTCCTAAATAATCTGCACGTAATAGAAGACAAATTGCATTTCCAGATTCATTACCTGCATAAAAGACGCTTAAGGAGCCAGGCCGCCTCGTTAAAAGCTGTGGGTTATCATAACAGCCGTGTGAGTCTAAAATGCTTTAGAGAAGGCAGTCGCTTTGTCCCGTTGTTAATAACTTGGAGTACCTGTATGTACAGTTTGTTGCCACCACTAAAGACTGTTTACATATGAAGAAAGTTTGAGGTTAACTCGTGGAGGAAGGGCAGCCGCTTATTGCTCTGACCTACGCTGCGTCCTCCTCGCACGGGCATCTCAACAAGTTCTGACATTACTAAGGAGAAATCTCCGTCGATATATTGGTCTGATTCTGCCACAAGGGCAGTTCAGAGGTGAAATCTGAGGCAAATCCCCCCTGCACAAGGGAACTAACTAACATCTCGGCCTTTATGGGCTTCATCAATGGGAGTCCGGTTGCTATCGATCTAGGCACAAGAGAACAAGGAGGTCCACGTCTGCACGTTCCCACCCAATTGGACCCCAAGAGATCCTTGAAGGGTGGAATACCATTTAAAAAAGGAGACCAGACCCAACTTGCGAGGGCCATGGAGGCTGAAACATATGTCTGGGGTCGTTTCCTTTGTGTAGAAGAAATTTGCCCGGCTTTTCGGTTCTAGGCTGCCCTTGTGGCTGGGAAGTCTGCCGTTGGAGCGACGATGATTTTTTTTTATCTTCTGGGGACAATATTGTATAAAAATTTATTTTTTCACCCTCAACATAAATATTGGCTTTCAAAGGTTGAATAGGATCCAGTCTAAGCTTTTTTTCATCCAACTATATGACCAAGCTCCCCACATACAGAGCTAACACTGAAATATCTCTGTACATATGTATCTTACATACGTGTGTGTTTCATACACGCAGTATGTAATGTGTATACATGGCCACTAACCAACCTTTCTGTTACAGGCGGAGGATGAGCGGAACTACCATATTTTCTACCAGCTTTGCGCGTCTTCCAATTTGCCCGAGTTCTCCGACTTGTCACTAAGTAAGTGATTATTTTATATCTGAGCTCCTGCAGGCAATAAATTTGCTTTAAAAAAAAAAAAAAATCACTAAAATCCATTAAAATGTCATTATGAATAATTATGTCTCAGAACTGTGTGTGGAGATAATTGAATCAGAATATCCAGGGTTATGCCATCAATAATAGTTCTAAAGCTGATGTTCTGTTATCTCTTCATAGCAGAATAAAGCAAGGCTGAAGGGTACCAATTGTTTAACTATATCTCCTATGATCCAGAGCTTGCGGAAGGTCATGGGACTTAAGAGTTCACATCATTGTTTTATTTATTTACTTTGTGCCAGACTTCTTTTTCACCCAGCTTGGGCCAAAAGACCTTCAAGCATGGTCTTTGGGTCCACTTGAAGGGTGGACAAAATAAATATCGGTTCCTCTCGAGCCAGAAGGCCAGCAGAAGGCTCTGATCTTCCCTGGCCTTCAGCAAAGCTTTAGAACCCCAAGGCTTTACTGGCCTTCTTCCAGAACAGAACAGCGAGTGTTGGCAGAGAACCAAGGAGACGCACACCTGTTACCCCAGTTTTGAGAAATGTTCTGGCATACCGAAGCCAATTAGTCAGATATCCCCCCCCTGTAACGAGACCGTGCCATTTCAGCCCATTGTGGCTCTTCAGGCGGAAAACTGAGGTAGAGGGAAGAACCAGGGAGCTGCTGGTTGATCTGCCCAAAAAAATCATGATAGGACTAAGCTAAGAAAGAGAAAAATATAAATATAAAAAAGTTTAGTTTGAAATTCACAGAAAATTAAATAACCTACCTGCTGTTTGATTATATGTAGCAAGATTTATTTTGGGTCTCGTGGGAGCTTGTTCTTCTGGAGCGCCTCCTAAAAAAAGGGGGACAGACTTTAATTATTAAAGCCAAAGGCTGCGATCAAAGACATATTGGCGGGAAAAAAAACATAAGAAGAGTCTGTACTTTTTGCTGCACATGTCAAGGAATTTGGCTCCAATAGAGCCTTGTTTCTTTGAGGATGCGAATCGACCTTCACACTCCTCCCGAGCCACTGCCTTCCACTTGCTTTAATAAATAAAGCAGTAAATACAAATTAAAATTCCGAGCAAGAAGCTGTCGGGCAGCCCGGTTGTATTCCGTCTCTACCCGTCCCCTGAAAACACAACGATTTTTTGTTTGTTAAGCTGTTGTTAAGATAATGTAAGTGTGCATCATATTATAAATAGCAAAGTAATGTTTTTACAATATTCAGGTACGTCCCAAAAAAAAAAGCATTTAAAGAAACTTAGTGAAAGCCGGTAATTATGAGATACTGTTCAGCTGTCGGAGTAAAAGTTTAAGTTATCGTTGTCGCCATTACTACACTGATAGTCACTCTATCCTTTGGTTGCCTTTGTCATTTTTGCTAAAATTGCCTTCTTCCTACAAAGTTTTGGATTTAGTCACACATGAATGATAATGGCCCTTGTGGATCCCATGATATGTCAGGAGGCAATGATGTTTAAAGTGAAGTCACCTGTATTCAAGCAGGGATCTTAGTTTTGATACAACATTGAGAAAAGCATGAAGTACAATGTTGAGATATCATTAAAGCAGAATAGAATATGGAGTCAGCTGCAGACGGAGGGGGCCCTGAGAATCTGGCCATCTACCCCAAGTCCCTGAGTGCTAGGTAGAACCTTGAGGGTCCCAATGTATTCTCACGGCTGTTTTCTTATATTCACATGTCACGGTATTATATATGCTTTACCGATGGCCTGCTCGATGCTCCATGCTGGAGAAACCAGGGTTGGCCCTTCTCAAAGCTTCATTAATACACCTTACAGCCCACGTACCGTTAACCAAGAGAGAATGTGGCTGGACAAGTCTCGCAAGCGGTGGCATTTCCATCCTTGGTGAGATCCTACAGAACCTGCTGTGGTCAAAATGTCCCTACTGTCCCATCTCCCTGGCTCCTGGAAAAAGAATCCTATGTAGTCATCTTAGTAATTGTCAAAAGTATTGAAGAGGACTTATAATTATAGATAAGGATTTTGGATTAATGGGTTCCTATCCCATGGTTATGTCTTGCTGAGAAGAATGGGGTCAAGGATAGGTTGTAGAGGCTCCTAACCCCCTAGGTCATGTTTCTCTATTGTTGTTGTAGGAAAATTATTTGATTTGGAATCTTTTTTTACACCCTTTTGTCTCTGTCGGAACAATCTGCTGGTGTGGTGTTTAATTGTATCTCTCCGTCCTCTTTGTAGCCCAAGCGGAAGATTTTTTTTACACCTGCCAAGGGGGTGAGACAACCATCGACGGGGTTGATGACGCAGACGACTTTGAGAAAACGAGGCAAGCTTTCACACTTCTGGGTAAGGACTGGCTCTCCATAACGCTTTGTCAGAACGATTTGTGCTCTGAGACGTGATGTGTCAGCCACGGCGTTTCACTGTAACAACGGAACCAGCCTAACTCAAAGCCGGCGAGGTTCCAACGCAAAGCCGGCGAGGTTCCGACGCAAAGCCGGCGAGGTTCCAACGCAAAGCCGGCGAGGTTCCGACGCAAAGCCTTCCTTGGAGGCTCTTGAGAGTATTAAAGAGACGCGAGGATTCAACTGAGTTGCAATAATTAAACTACTGGGAAAAAAAAATCGTATATGAGGTTATTGTGGCACAGATCGGTAAATTTATAAATGCCATTCAGGGACGGTCGGAACCCAAATGACTCCTCGGGCAAGAAGTTTCCCCCATTTCTGTATTTCCCATTTACGATAAAATCATGTTTTTTTTACAGAATTGTAGTGTGTTAACACAATTTCATGTATAAACTTTTAGCTTTGCCCCACGGTTTTATCTCAACAATATTGTGACTTTTAGGGCTATAGAACCCTGCGATACCTTCATACCCGGCAAACAATCTGAGCTCTTACAAAAAAGGGGGCATTGGGAGGAAAAGGGTACACAGGGATTTGGGTCCTAATAGGGCGATCTCGGTTCCAAGGAAAGTGTCGTCTTAGATTCATATGCCTATCCCATGTATGTTAAAATTCCCTTTATTAGCCTCTACCATTCCTTCTGGTAGGCTGTTCCACTGATCTACCACTGCTTGGTACCCTAGCGGGATATCCAGGTGCTAAGACTGGCCCCGGTGCCTTTACCTAATATAAAATAGCAGCGCAAACAGTTAATACTGAAACACACGCCATGTGCTTTTATGTCCGTGGGGCAGGCCAATTGCTAAATAAATGCTTTTTTTTTTACGATGAAGCGGCAGCCGAGGCGAGAGACACGTTTTGTGCGCATGACTTCCATGCTTACAGATTGTGGCCCTTGGCTGATGACACCTAATCTTATAAATAAAAACTGCTGCTCGCTCAAGATGTGATAATACCCTTTATTCACAATTGGGGGGGGGGGAAATCATAGAAATATTGAGGGAAGCACAAAAACTATTTAAATTATGTGTATAAAGGGTTAATGAAATTATTATTGTGATTAAGTGTGATTAAGGCTGCGGAATATGATGGCGCTATATAAAACGATAAATAAAAATAATTATTAATTACTTGGAAAAAAAGAAAATAAGTGACTTTCGTGGTTTCTTTAAAATGTTATAAAACGAGTTCTGTTATTTAAAAAAAAAAAAATTCCCGTTTTTTCTTTTTTTCAAATAATTCTAAATCACAATAATCAATTCATTTACACTTCATTTGTCGAAAACGTTTTGCTCTCCTCTTATAATTTATAGCGATTTTATTATTAAAACATAAGGTATTATTGAGAAACTACTGTTTTTGTTTATTTCAGAGAATTTTACCCCAAATGGCTTTTATAAAAATATTACCGTATACGTATTAAAAAAGGCCAAATATTCCTTTTGAATTAGTGTCTCTGTAGTGAAATAAAAAGCGTCTGTGTTTGGCAGGGGTCAAAGAGTCTCATCAGATGAGTATTTTTAAGATCATCGCTTCGATCCTTCATCTTGGAAATGTACCGATCCAGTCGGAAAGAGAAGGGGAGTCCAGCAGCTTACCGGTAATTTCAAAGTTTTATTTATTTTAATTAAATGATGCATTAAAAGTTTAGAACTTCCAAATGGCGTTCGCTTTCCCCTGGGATAGCGCACGAGTCGTATGGATAAATTAAATATTCCGTATTCTGCTCTGATTCAGTGATATCTGAGCAACCGTTTGAGGCTTTTTTCCACTGCTATATCACAGCTGAAATCCCTGCTTGAAAACAGGTGCTTCATTTCAAGTCATGCTTTTCAGGGGCCATTGTTAGAGCAGCTTGGTTGCCACTATAAGTACGTCAATACAATAGGATCGTGGTTATGGTCTGCCTAAGGGTTATTGCTGAGAAAGCCCCAGGGTCAGATCATTCCCAGGTCAGCTATTAGACATTTATGAATGTGTTGTTCAAAAGTTTGGGGTTTCTCACTATAACATAATTAGAAAAAGGGTTTTCTGACAATCAATTAGCCTTTTCAGATCAGCAAACACAACATGCCATTGGAACACAGGAGTGATGGGAGTGGTAAAGGGCCATTGGAACACAGGAGTGATTGGAGTGATAAAGGGCCATTGGAACACAGGAGTGATGGGAGTGATAAATGGCCACTGGAACACAGGAGTGATTGGAGTGATAAAGGGCCATTGCAACACAGGAGTGATGGGAGTGATAAAGGGCCATTGCAACACAGGAGTGATGGGAGTGATAAAGGGCCATTGCAACACAGGAGTGATGGGAGTGATAAAGGGACATTGGAACACTGGAGTGATGGGAGTGATAAAGGGCCACTGGAACACAGGAGTGATGGGAGTGATAAAGGGCCATTGGAACACAGGAGTGATGGGACTGATAAAGGGCCACTGGAACACAGGAGTGATGGGAGTCATAAAGGGCCACTGGAACACAGGAGTGATGGGAGTGATAAAGGGCCATTGGAACACAGGAGTGATGGGAGTGATAAAGGGCCACTGGAACACAGGAGTGATGGGAGTGATAAAGGGCCATTGGAACACAGGAGTGATGGGAGTGATAAAGGGCCACTGGAACACAGGAGTGATGGGAGTGATAAATGGCCACTGGAACACAGGAGTGATGGGAGTCATAAAAAGCCACTGGAACACAGGAGTGATGGGAGTGATAAAGGGCCATTGGAACACAGGAGTGATGGGAGTGATAAAGGGCCATTGGAACACAGGAGTGATGGGAGTGATAAAGGGCCATTGCAACACAGGAGTGATGGGAGTGATAAAGGGACGTTGGAACACAGGAGTGATGGGAGTGATAAAGGGCCACTGGAACACAGGAGTGATGGGAGTGATAAAGGGCCATTGGAACACAGGAGTGATGGGACTGATAAAGGGCCACTGGAACACAGGAGTGATGGGAGTCATAAAGGGCCACTGGAACACAGGAGTGATGGGAGTGATAAAGGGCCATTGGAACACAGGAGTGATTGGAGTGATAAAGGGCCACTGGAACACAGGAGTGATGGGAGTGATAAAGGGCCATTGGAACACAGGAGTGATGGGAGTGATAAAGGGCCATTGGAACACAGGAGTGATGGGAGTGATAACGGGCCTCTGTAAGCTTATAAAGAGATTCCATTAAAAATCAGCCGTTTCCAGCTTACAATAGTCATTTACAGCATTAACCCCGTCTGCGCTGGATTTCTGATCCATTTCATGTTATTTTAATGGACAAAATTAGATTTTATTTCAAAATCAAGGACATTTCTAAATGACCCCGAACTTTTGAACAGAAGGGTATACATACCTTGGCTGTTTTACAGTCTGAATGACAGATTTCGGAGCGGTTATTAATCACCATCTCACAATATATTTCATTTTGGAGTAAAGGCAACTTTACGAACATACTGTTTAGTTAATGGAAAAAAAATAATTGAAAGTTCCAGATTTATGATGATAAACAAGAATTTAATGTACGAGCGGAGTCCTGGGTGCCTGAGATCTTACTAGAAGGATGAATGGGGATATTTTAGCTTTTACAGTATATGTTTTAATGGCTTTATACAACCCATTGTACGCGATGTAGAGGAAAAAAAAACTATGCGCTAAACGCTGTAATGAAAATTGTGGAGAATCCTCATTAATCAAAGCAAAATGTGCTGACTGTTCATTTTTACGTTCAGCTTTCGGTAAACACTGTAGGTTTATTTAACAATAAACTCCATCTGTGTGAAATAATTACTATTTTTTTTCACCCCTGGGTAAAAATGAGATTGAAATACATTGAATTAAACTTGATTTTATGGAACGCTAAAGGGGGGGGTTGAAAAACAACAGGAATGTTAAAATGGATAATATATAAAATTGACACAAGCTAAGAACAAGAAGAGAAGATGGTCCTGATCTTGGGAGCTTACAATCTATCAGAAGCATAATTCCATATATGATTTAGTTTAACCAAAAAGAGCAAGGCTGGAGTATCAGCGGATTAAAGCTAAGTAAGACCACCAGAACGACTTTAGAACTTACCTAATGAGCTGACCCTGTTGGGCATATTAGATCTTTAACCCCTTAAGGACAATGGGCGGCCCCTAAACCCATTGAAATCTCAATGCATTTTGAGCCCGTACATGTACAGGCTTTGTCATTAAGGGGTTAAAAACCCTTAAGAGGATCTCATGTATTAACTTGCCGTTTAGGACGGCCATATGGAATCCATACGTATTTAACGGATCCCCTGACCTGTAAATGAAGGATCTTCACCTCCTATTAGACCCTGAGAATCCTCCATTCATTTGCAGATCTTGAGTTTTGGGTAGAAACGCGCCAGTTTAAGGTCAAAAGACTATTGTATCATTGCCGTTGTATCAGTCCATGATGTTCAAACTTACTGCTGGTCCAGAAGAAGACTTAAAAACCCACATTAAAGCGATTTTGCGCATCAAAAAGAAAACCTCCTTCCTAACCCCTTATCTGCTTCTTCGCCATGTCTGTTCACTGTGTGTTACTTAATTTCGCTTTTTCTTTTGTAGAAAGGGGATGAGCATCTTAACCATTTCTGCACGTTGCTGGGGCTGGAGCACGACCAGATGGAGCACTGGCTTTGCCACAGGAAGCTGGTCACCACGTCGGAGACGTACGTGAAGACCATGTCCGCCCAGCAGGCCGTCAACGCAAAAAACGCCTTGGCCAAGCACATCTACGCCCAGTTATTTAACTGGATTGTGCAGCATATCAACAAAGCTCTGCATACCACCAGCAAGCAGCACTCGTTTATCGGAGTCCTGGACATCTACGGGTAGGAGTTGACTTATGTGCCAAAAAACCCTGAAAAATGTAAAGTTTGCAAACCGAGAAAAGCTCACATTCCATTTCCTTCTTAATCCTATTATACCTGTTCCAAAGGAGTGATATTTTTTTTTTAGGGGTGTGTTTAGAGGTGGGGCTTGGGCGGGGGTTTACGGAAACATTTTATGTGATTGGTGGCGTAATTACCTTCAGCGCTCCTCTAGGCCTATCCCAAGGTAGTTTCACCAACAGCCCCCTCCGCGCCGCTGTTCTTACCGCTGGGCGTCGGAATATGATGTCATATCCCGGCACTCCGCTTTTTAAGGACGTGTGACGCTGCACGGAAGGAAACTAATGGAGCACGGGATCCGCTCAGCACAGCCCATGGTGTTAATGGGCCAGTTGGGGAGGTCAGCGATATCCCTATTAACCGGCCCATTGAGCAGTGACGCTACAGGGAACCTCGTTGCCCAATAGGGCGATTGGCTACCTGTTATGAGGGCGAGGTACTGTCCCCCAATTGAACCTGCAGACCCAGACGACCCAGGCCACAATGTTTCTGACCTATCTTTTTGTAAGCATAAAAAGTTTAACATTTTATTTACCCATTTTTATTTGTATCTATTTTCCTGCCGCGTCCCTCACCTCCCACATCATCTAAAGGGGGTCTCTTAGACCAATGGGGGCCCTAAGCAGCTGCTACATCTGCGCTACTCCTTCACATATAGGGACACTCGGGAGGTATAGCACAGGGTTACGGGATATTGGGTTGCAGTTTTCTGTACGGTATGTGGGGCTTTTTTTTTTTCTTCATACAACGCTCATCATGTATTTTCCTGCCAAAGGCTGATGGAGGGTCGTAGGAGCTGACACTTATTCGCAGCGTGAGTGCTCCCTATTGGTTACTCTCTATCTATAGTACATTGTCTTCTTAGAATGTTCAACATCATAACAGAACATTAAACCACTCCGATTTGTTGTTATGGTCGACCAATCAGGTGCATTCCGGCAAATATCTCTTGAAATGATGGAATAACGTTATTTGGGGTCAAGTCTGCTTAATGCGTTATGATGTCACCCTCTGGAGTTTGGCTGTGAATGGATGGGTGTTCTTTTCTGTATTTTTGGTTAATCAGAAGGAGGTAACTCGCCGTGACTCCTTTGAGATTTAGCTGCTGCGGAGAGATGTAGCCTCTGCACTTTCCTAATTGCTGACGAGCGCACGATTTTTTTTTCTGTCGGTGGTATAAATAGACAATTAGTATCGTTGCCGCTAACGGCAGCTTCTGGCTAATTACCTGGGCTCGTAAGAGCTGTGTAAAACTTTTTGGTAATGAGGAACGTTAATATAACTGATCTTTTAATATTACCGCTCTCTATAAATTTCTCTGTTGGGGAGGGGGTTTTGTTTTATTAATCGCTGGGATTAGTTAGCTAGCTGCCTTCGATATGCCTGCAGATAGGACAAAAGTATTGGGACGCCTGACCGTTACACCAACAGGGACTTTGATGACATCACATTCTAAATACATAGACATTAATATGAAGTTGGTCCTCCCTTTTACAGCTTCCAGCCTGGGAAGGCTTTACACAAGATTTTGGGGAGATACGGGAATTTTTGCCCATCCATCCAGTAGAGCGTTTGTGAGGTCAGGCACTGACGTTGGACGAGACGCCCGACTCAGAATCTCCATTCCAGTTCATCCCAAAGGTGTTGGATGGGGTGGAGGTCGGGGCTCTGTGCGGCCTGCCGGCCAAGTTCTTCCACCCCAAACTCATCCAACCAAGTCTTTATGGACACAGTCATTACATGACATTATTTTTATGGCGCCAGCAGATTCCGTAGCGCTGTTACAATCGGTGGGATAATTTAAAATCACGCACAATAACAAACTGGTACAAAAGAAGAAGAGGGCGCTGCTCTTGTGAGCTTACAATCTAGTGAGTGGTTTAGGGGGACGTGAAGCAGTAGGAGAGGACGGCTGGGATGGAGATGAGTCCGCCGGGGTCCGGATGATCTGTAGAGGTTGTCGGTCGCTCAGATGGGTTGATTAGGACGACGGGTGTTGCTTGGACGGGGAGATGGTGTCGCAGTCCCTGCAGTTTCCCTCCGGTGTAATTCTGTTCACTTCTGATGAGGCCACGGCAGCTACAATCCCGAGCAAGCTCGTCTCCGAGTGAGGCCTAGGAATTGATAGGGCCGCCTCACGGTCAGATAAAGTGATTGCACATGGGGTGCAGATGCTTTACAATTGCACCAAAGTTAACCCTTTGAAATCAGCAGGATATGGAGACAGGCAGGATAGGGACATACCAGGCGAAAACGAGGGAATAGAAAAGGGTCTTCCCCAAACTGTTCCCCTAAAGCAGAGCATTGTCCAAAATGTCTGAAGGATTAAGATTTCCCTTCACTGGAAGTAAGGGGCCCATAACCTGAGAAAGCGGGGCTCTGTGCTTGATTTTATTCACCTGTGGCAATGGGTCCGATTGAAACACCTAAATTCAATAATTTAGAGGTGCGTCCCAACACTTTTGTCCACATAAGTATTTCCCAAGCTGGTATCAGTAGGTAGTCGAAGCATGCGGCAAGTTGGTGATTTTATTACCTATTTCCTTGTATATTAGCAGAGATGTATGGATGTTTTATAAGTGTAAAAATAATGGATGCGTCTGGGTTTATATTAATTCCCACACCACAAAGTTATGTGCTGCAAAGACAAATGAACATAGTGAATAAAAATCGCGCACAGAAAATAAATATACTTCCCTCGGATACGCAGTTATACAGCATCTTCCAATAGTTGGGTACGTAAACAAATAAAACAAGAAAAGAAAAAGGAATGGTGTGGTAATTGTTCATTTTATATAATAAATAGAGGGACTCTTGGCTTCGTATAAGGTTGCGCCCCCTTGTGGTGCAATGATGTTACTGCATTCAATCCCCACATAGGAAGAGCGGTTGGCTCTCATCCAGTTCAGAAGGGATTCTCATCCAGTTAAAAGGTGAAAGTGGCACACAAACATAAGAAAATAAAATCAATAAATATATGAATTCTACAAATAAAGCATTAAATATCCACTTTCACAAAAGATTGTCCGTAAGCGTCTCTGTTTTAACGGCTCAGAACCGCTCCCGGCGAAGTCCTCTGACGTTAGCAGGACCAGGAACGCTGGTAAAGCCGACGGAACGCTCTTCGGGATTTGGGATGTTTTAGATTTTTATTTTTTTTTATTGGCTCCTCCATTGTTTTGATTTTTTTTTTCCCTCTATTCTCCGCTTTATTTTATTAAGTTATTTAATTATACAAACGGATGGATTAATGTCCTATACACCGCCCCCGGTTCACGCCCCGGTTTCGGAAGCTTAAAGCAGCAGGCGTTCCCGTTGACATCATGCACTTATTAAAGTGCATATGATGCGTTAACTGATTAGGAGGGACCCGTGATTATTGGATCGACAAAACATGGAAAACAAATAACACATTTTTCTGTAAACGCTGCAAATCTAAAGATATAATCAAAACTTCTGATCTGTCCATTTTTCTTACTTCTGTGAGATCTCAAACCTTACGTGGTCTTTGGCTTCATCTTTTATCCCGAAGAACCTTATGCCTGCCCGACGCCGGCTTATAATTCTCACCCGTATTAACCTCTCCCCCTTCTGCTCGACCGTAACGTCCGTCTCTGTAATTAAGTAAAGTAAAGGATTATTAGTGGTGTAAGTGTAACACGGTGTAACGTTTGCGTGCAACATGCACTGTGTACTAGAGACTTAATGTGAATTGCGAAACGAGGGTATGGTACTCCCACCAGTCACAAGGGCTTGGGCAACGCTTTGAGTAGGGGTCTGTTCAGACCCCCATGCGCACGCATAAAAAATGCTGCCATTGGTTTCAGCAGGAGCTCTTTTCAGTCCTACCCCCTCACTATGATACATAAATGTGTGTATGAGCGAGTGTCAGGGTGTAACCGCGTGTGAGCGAGTGTCGGGGTGTAAGCGCGTGTGAGCGAGTGTCAGGGTGTGAGCGAGTGTCAGGGTGTGAGCGCATGTCAGGGTGTAAGCGAATGTCAGGGTGTAAGCGCGTGTAAGAGTTAGTTAGAGTAAGTGAGTGTTAGAGTGTTAGGGTGTAAGTGCGTATGAGCGCATGTCAGGGTGTAAGCGGGTGTCAGAGTGTAAGCGCGTATGAGCGCATGTCAAGGTGTGAGCGCGTATGAGCGAGTGTCAGGGTGTGCGCGAGTGTCAGGGTGTAAGCGCGTGTGAGCGAGTGTCACGGTGTAAGCACGTGTAAGTGAGTGTTAGAGTGTAAGCGCGTATGAGCACATGTCAGGGTGTAAGCGCATATGAGCGCATGTCAGGGTGTAAGCGCGTATGAGCGCATGTCAGGGTGTAAGCGCGTATGAGCGCATGTCAGGGTGTAAGCGCGTATGAGCGCATGTCAGGGTGTAAGCGCGTATGAGCGCATGTCAGGGTGTAAGCGCGTATGAGCGCATGTCAGGGTGTAAGCGCGTATGAGCGAGTGTCGGGGTGTAAGCGCGTGTGAGCGAGTGTCGGGGTGTAAGCGCGTGTGAGCGAGTGTCAGGGTGTGAGCGAGTGTCAGGGTGTAAGCGCGTGTGAGCGAGTGTCGGGGTGTAAGCGAGTGTCAGTGAATGAGTGTGTTAGGTGTTGTAATGATTAAAGCGGGTTTATATTTTTCCCCCGTAAGGTCGTCTTATATTCAAGCCTTTTCTTCTTTTTTTTCTTCAATAATATCCAGCGCTCGGGGTCGTCTTATAATGGAGTAAGTATTTATTAATCGTCTCGGGGACATTAATAGCGGAGGTGAATCTACTAGCTATGTCGTAATCATACAAACGGGACGCGGAAAAAAATGAGATCTAATGAGTGCAATCTGTCTGTGTTCTGACCGCGCAGGTTTGAAACGTTTGAAATAAACAGCTTTGAACAGTTCTGTATCAACTACGCCAACGAAAAACTACAGCAGCAGTTTAATTCGGTAAGCGTTTCCGTTCTCCTGCGTTTTATTCTAGAAAGAGGGAATATTGTGTGATCTTTGCCCAAAAATCCTGAGCGTCTACCAGGCAGCGTTACAGGACAGCCGAGTATTTATTAAAAGGTCCTGTTCCAACAGACAAAACTTTCCTGACTCAAACACCACACTGAGCAGATGCTTTATGGCAATGCTAATGAAGTCCGCTCCTCCATAGACTTGTATTAATCTGAGAGTCAGGCTGGGTGATTAAGTCCAAGTCCTTCTATTGTTCCCCACAGGCAGTATGATAAGGAGTCGGGGGGTTTAGTAGATCGGGGGTCAGCTAACAGAGCGAGAATCATACAAATGGCTGATATGCAGCTGCCTGAAAATATTATATTATGGGGCAGAAACTTGGACTGGTTGAAAAAAACTTTAATGAAATCTTGGTTTCTGTCGCTGAGCCGCAACATATCGTTTTTTAATTGCAGCACGTTTTTAAGCTGGAACAAGAGGAATACATGAAAGAGCAAATTCCTTGGACCTTGATTGATTTCTATGACAATCAGCCGTGTATCGACCTCATAGAGGCCAAGCTTGGAATCCTGGACCTTCTAGATGAGGAGTGCAAGGTGAGTATAATGGGGGGGGGTAATATCTAAGGCAGCTGTCACTCATCTATGACTTAGCTTGGTCTTTTCTGAATTTCAGGGTGCCTGTTAGGGGCATCGTAATGATTTCTAACAGCTTGTCACGGCTAGTTCAGTAATAACACAAGAGAAAGCCTGAATATAAGACTACCCTATAAGACAAAAGTTTTATTAGTGAATATTATTTCACATGTAAACTATTTTTTCATATTTAATAAAAGCTATGATTGAGAAAAAATATATTTTTTATTTTCTTTTATTTGCCAACCTGCCCCCAGTTATGCACATCTGCCCCCCCAGATATGCCTTATACCCCCAGATATGCCACTCTGCCCCCACATATGCCATATACCCCCTATATACCTATAGATAACTGGATATCTTCAACTTATCTTTTCATTTACTAAAAAGTGACTCTGTATACATACGGAAGTTGGGGTCTGCTAATAATGTCCTGTTTAGGTGTTCAGCCCCCCCCCCTCCTTACCGAGGCAGCCTGAACCAATCAAAAAAAAAAGGCAACTTAGTAGTTGGGGAGATATAACTTACTGGGGAGGAATAATCATGCATTCGCTGAAAACAGGTAATCAGGAATTTGTTTACAAAATATCTGATTCCAGGATATGGATTTTGATTTCATTAACCCATTATTTCCTGATTAGGTGCCTAAGGGTACAGACCAGAACTGGGCCCAGAAGCTGTATGACAGACACACAAGCTGCCAGCACTTTAAGAAGCCGCGCATGTCCAATGTCTCGTTCATCGTCGTGCACTTTGCTGATCAGGTAAAGCACCGAGTGCTGTCCGCGAGCTAGCTGTCCCATAGGCGTTTTTCAGCGAGCCCCCCCGTTACACAGCGATCAGTAAGTAAAGAGATTGCGGATGTGAGCACGGAGCGGAACCCGAGTGAATTCATGAGCGGATCTCCTCCGAGTCGATTACTTGCCACAACCTGTGTGCTGGCTGAGAGTGATTAAAAAGAAATCGGTCCGTTTATCTGTAGTTTCTCGAGACCCCAGACGTTCTTCAGTCCTGCAGTTTCGGATTAGTGCCCCGTTCCCAGTCTGCGCCAGTTTGTGCCGGTGCCCCCTACCAGTTTAACTCCCCTTGCAGCTGCAAGGCTGGCCCTAGGGGCTCGCATTCTAATTCTTTAACCCCTTATATAAGAGCGTCCTTAAGAGATAAGCAACTCATAGGAATTCTGCGGGGCAGCATCTCCATCGACGTTCCGCAGCCAAAGGCTTCTAATAAACGACATCTCCCGCCGTGGCCCTCCGGCGCAGGGCCGTTAAGGAACTTGGAATCTCGGAATGACTTCAATCGCCCGTAATGATACATTATAGTTAAAAACTCGCTGGCGGTTATGGTAGTTGTTGGCAGTCAGTGGGTTGGCTGGCAGTCATGGTAGTTGTTCCTAAAGAGAGATCCACGCGAAGTGTGTGATGGGATTCAGAAGCAGAAGGTCACGGCGGAGACTTCATCGCTTTGTAACAAAATAGCATTAAATGGGGAGTGCGGCAAACAGTCTGACCTTTCGGAAGCACACAGGAGAATGAGAGCGTTTAGCGGGGAGGCAGGGATCGATAACGCTGCGTTCCGCGGGAAATATCTCCCCCCGTCCTGCTCGGTAACGATTCCCACGCGCCCCCCTTTATCTGCTATCCATTCTGAATCTCTGCGGGAAGCACTTAAAGGGATTTAACAAAGTACAGGAGGGAAGTTTATTTCAAAGGAGGAGAAACGTTACAATATGAGGTCGTAATCTAAAATTAGAGGGTCAGAGGGTTTCATAGAGTGTAAGAAAGTTTTACTTTACTGAGAGCCCCCCTCTAGATAAGTGGAACAGCCTCCCAGCAGAAGTGGTAGAGGGGATTTAAACATGCATGGGATTAGGCTCCTAAATCTAAGACGAGACCAACGACTGATTGAATTCTTTCACGTTCTGCAGGTGGAGTATCAGTCCGACGGGTTCCTGGAGAAAAACCGGGATACGGTGTATGAAGAACAAATTAATATACTGAAGGCCAGTAAGGTAGGTTGTAATTCCTCATTTGGCCACTAGGTGGTGTCTTGAGTGCGATCCTTTCTTAGAGCTCTTATCATTAACGACAGTGGAATATTATTATCATTATTTATTGTTTTATATAGCGCCATCAAATTCCGTAGGAATATTTTCTGCAGAGACATTATTCCATGCAGAAGAGCTATATGTTAATATCTGAACCCAGACGTTTCTGTATAAGAATATCATCGCTCTGGAGAGTGAGCGATTGGAGATCGGGTGTTCGGATGAGCGTTTATATCTGCTCAATGGTTAAAACGTTAAAGTATGTTTTTAAGACATTGTCTCATTCATAAGAAATTACACCGCAAAACGCACGGCTTTTGTATAAAGGATAATCGCGCAGACGCGGAATATCGGGCTGGATCTGATCTCTGCAACAGCTTTTGGAAAGGTTTTAAGTGTGAGAATATTAAAGCAACGCTGCTTTCAGCACAAAGATTCACGCTCGCGCTTTTCTCGCTCAGTACCAGCTGGTGGCCGACTTGTTTCAGGATGACAAGGACGCCGTTCCGCCAACCCCTGCCGGAAAATCAAAAGTCAACGTCCGGCCGGCTAAACCTGCCCTGAAGAGCGCCAATAAAGAGCATAAGAAAACGGTCGGACATCAGGTACAAAGCCGCGTTTCATGGAAATTCTCCGCAATAAATACGAAGAAAAGAGATTTTTTTTTTAACTCAATGTAATTATAAATTAAGGTGGATAGAATATAAATGTATTTGCCTTTTGATTGGCTGAGTGATGTGCAGTGAGTTATGTAGTTATATTCATGAATATAGTTTATTCACTATGTATACCCTACCGCTCACAAGTTTTGGGTCACTTTGAAATGTCCTTGTTTTTTAAAGAAAAGCCATTTTTGTCCATTATCACTCCCATCACTCCTGTGTTCCAATGGCCCTTTATCACTCCCATCACTCCTGGTTTCCAATGGCCCTTTATCACTCCCATCACTCCTGGTTTCCAATGGCCCTTTATCACTCCCATCACTCCTGTGTTCCAATGGCACGTTGTGTTCGCTGATCCAAGTTTAAGTGTAAAAGGCTAATTGATGGTTAGAAACCCTTTTGTAATTATGTTACAGACAGAAATATCCTTATTTTCCATGAAAACAGATGAGTGACCCCAAACTTTTGAATGGTAATGTGTATATTATATATAATATTGATTGTGGGCCATGATATAAGAGCCAAGAGACAGGGACAAATCTGTACATTTATATGATTTAGCGATAAGAAGTGTTTAGGAGGGTCTGGTATCTAAGCCTGGCATTTAGATATATATATTATATATGGTATATATATATGTGTGTATATATATATATATAAATCATTTCACAGCATCATTACCTGAGCTTTTTTTGTTATTAATTTACCGCTTTTATCTAAATACTGTGTTTTTTCCCCAGTTCCGCAACTCTCTGCACTTACTGATGGAGACGTTGAATGCCACCACTCCGCATTACGTGCGGTGCATTAAACCCAACGATGAGAAGCTTTCTTTCAGGTAAGGTTTGTAAAGTATTTTACGTAGAAATATAGCCTATGATGGCTGATCGGCCCCATTCGGCCCCCGTCTAGTCTGCCCGTTTCTCCTGCTGCAAAGACTCAACCCTAAATCCGTCGTTGGTCTTAGATTCAGGAGCCATATGCCGATCCCATCACTATATTAGCCTCTACCACTTCTGCTGGGAGGCTGTTCCATTATCATGGACCAAGGGTCAGTAATATAAGGGCAGGGAGTGATGGGAGTGATAAAGGGCCTCTGTATGCCTATGAAGAGATTCTATTAAAAATTCCAGCTTCAATAGTCATTTACAACATTAACCCCGTCTGCGCTGGATTTCGGATCCATTTCATGCTATTTTACTGGAGAAAATGTGCTTTTCTTTTAAAAACACGGACATTTTTAAGTGACCCCAAACTTTTGAACATGAGTAACCAGGTAAGATTACAGGGAAATAGATTTGTGTAAAAATCTGTTGTTGTGAAACTCAACGCGGAGCTCGGACAGACCCGCCATTGTCCGCTGTTCCTTTTCCCGCCGCGTGAGAGCGAAGCCGCTCCGCCGGAATCAGGTGTCCTGCTTACACCTGGGAGACGGCGGCCGGTCCCGTTCACACGGACAGCTCGTCGGAGAAATAATCCGCCCTGCCGGGATGGTAACGCTTTTCCTTCCCAATCGCCTTCCCTCTGTTAGAACGTTCGGGGATAGGAAATAATTGATGTCTCCAATCGGACCCCTCGTTCTCGGGGGAGTTGTGATGTCATTAGTCTCACTTTCTCTACTTACCAAAAACTCTCCAATTACAGCGTAAAATAATAACAAAACTAAGTGACGGTTTATGATTAGCAT